>PVJN01006358.1:0-75838 GCA_004026805.1 Lasiurus borealis
CCCCCCCCCCCGACCCCCAGTATAAAACGGTCATGTAACAAAGGCTCGAGGCTCTCAGCCTCTGCTCTGCTTTCAGAGTATGTTGTGAGCCCCAGCATGCTGGTCTGAATAAACCCCTTTGTTTTTATATGAGATCGTCTCTTGGTGCTCTGTAAGTGCGGCTTGCGTTCCGGGCTTAACAATCTGAAAGGCTTCCCATCAGCAGAGCTGCGGGGACAGCAAAGGAAGTCCTTCAGGGAGAGGGGAGGATGCTGGACCGACACAAAGAAGATGGCAGCAGAATGGGGCCAACTGGGGGCATGATCGCACCTGACGGCAGACGTGGGGAAGTTGGCAATGAATATGGGAAAGCAGAAGATAATCAGTGGACAGGGGCCGGGGGCAGAGGTCACTTCATCATCAGACACGCCTGAAACCGCTGGCTCCCTCCCCTCATGTCTCAGTGTCTGCGTGGGCCCTTGTCCACTAGGACCGTCAGAGCAAAGTGCCACACACTCACACACAGAAAACGTTCTCACGGCTCCAGAGGCCACAGGTCTGAGGTCAAGGTTGTTCCCACCGGCGTCCTCTCGTGACTTGCTCAGGGTGTGTGCAGCCACATGTCTTTGCCGGACACCCAGCATTGTCTCACTGATAGAAAGATGTGGACAGGAAGCGGGAAGGCTGGTCAACAACCTTAATGGCTCTCACCACTCACTGTTGAGTGGAGACATTGTTAGCTGTAGTCTGAAGCTGCCTCCACCTCTGTTCGTCTTCTGCATTTCTGTTATTGAAATTTCATGCCTAAAGGCTATGGGTGTGTCCCAAAGTCTCAATAAAAGGGATGGCAAGGCCAGAGCAAGGGAGTCTTCTCACTAGAGGAAAGCTCCCGCCTGGCCCCCCAATATTCCCAAATTAATGCTTTTCCAGTCTCTCTTTTCATTTGTGTGCGGCCTCCTCCACAACCCGAACCCTGAATTGGAATCCTGAACCACGTGGGACGTGAAAGGGGTTTCCACATGCCCTTTCCTGGGAAGGACACTAGTCATGCTGGAGTAGGGCCCAGCCCATGGACCTCACTTTAACTCGGTCACCTCTTCAAAGACTCCGTCTAAAGAAACAGTCACCCTCTAAGGGAGGAGGCTGTGAATGTCAGTGAAGGGGGGGAGGGGAGAACCATTCAGCCCATAACAACGTCCTGGAGGCCTATTGGCTTAAGGAGGACACGTGATAAATTAGGGCAGCCAGGATGCAGACCAACCCCTTGGTTATCAATCCCATGATGTTATGATGGAAAATCCCAACCAGCTAGGCCTCTGCAATTTTAGAAACTGATTAGTAGCATCCCACGCATAGTCGCTTATTAAAATGTTCTCATCTACATGCTCAACCGCTTACACTTACATCCCATGGCTTTCATTAACGCCAGGACAAGGCTAACCACAGCAAATGCAAACAAGGGAGAAAAAATGTCCCCGATGGTCACTCTGCGGAGAAAACGATGGCGTAGCCGTTTCATCTCCAAATATGAAGTGCAAGCTTATAGGTCTCTTTTGTAGCCAGACAGAGATGAATTTGTTTGGAGAAACTAAATTTATCTGAAATCAAAATGGCTTACACTTAACGGGCCTGGTTTATTGCTAGCAAGCAGTGCTTTGATCGTTTCTTATCTTCGGTGATCAAAGATATATATGTTTACTTTCCTCATTCAGAAATTTTTATAGATCCATTTTTCATATGTCAGCTTGCCTATGCATAAAGCCTACCAGCAAGTCCGATCTGCACACAGTGAGCGTACCTGCTGCTATCGGCTGGGCTTGGCACGACGGGTAAGGATGGGGATTTAGTGTCTCTCCTCGGCCTCGTTCCCAAGGTGCAGACTTGCTCAGAAGGCCATCTCTCCCAGAGGCAGCGAGACTTCCTGGGAACGTGGAGCTTTTACCACGCGACTGTTACTCAATCCCGATTGAGCTAACGTGATGCTCAATCCTCTCCCCAAATAAAGAATTCCCGTTCAGGGTTTATTAATTTCCAGTTGTCCATGTCGAATCTCAGGAACTAATACTACTGATCGTGGGGATTGTTCAGGACACTGAAATGAAGGATCATTGATGAAGAAAACAACATCGATTTTTAAAGAAATGTGGTATTGGTTCAGAAAGTCACATGCAAAACAGATGTCCATTTACATCACAGGGCTGTTATTCTGGAATAAAAGCATTGCTTCTTAAAGGTTGTAGAGTGGTGATAAGGCTATTTGAGAAGGTAGGAAACAGAGGTCATGGCTAAGGTTGAAAGCCAGAGAAGATGGCTCTCCACGTGCTGTTATTCTTGCTCTGTAAGTCTGTATGTCTCTCTGTCCCTGCAAAACCTCCAGGCTCGGCTCTCTGCCTTCTGAGTGTCGAAAAGCAGCTAAAGATGCAGCAACACACGCTGTCCACCTGTTGAGGCGGTGTGTGTGGAACCTCAGGTGGCAGCAAGTGAAATCTATTATTTAGAGTTGAAGCATGTCAGATTCGTCTAATTGAGACAGTAGCTTTTAAATTCAGTTAAAACCATAATTTGTAATTTGGACTCCATAACATTGATAGGTTTTTATACATTTTTTAGAAATTTATTTCACAGAGGAAGAGATAGAAACATCAATGATGAGAGAGAATCATGGATCAGCTGCCTCCTGCATGCTCCCTACTGGGGATGGAGCCTGCAATCCAGACATGTTCCCTTGACTAGAATCGAACCTGAGATCCCTTTGGTCCACAGGTCAATGCTCTATCCACTGAGCCAAACTGGGTATGGCAGTCTTTAGACATTGTAAAGCTTGCATGACTACAATTCAATGTCACTTTTAGAAAACATATCGGTCTGTTGCTTCTAGCATATTTAATCTAGAATAAATGAGAGGGGGGCAGGTGAATATTACAGAATCCAATATATCCATCGGTACCTGTGTTTACCTTTAAGTACATATGAATTTTAATGGTAATTGTTTTTGCCTTTCTAAACTCTCCTGACTTATGAAGCATGATGCTCAGCATGCTTGTCTCAATTCCCCTTTTGTATATTTTATAAAAAGCATTTTAAGAAACACTTCCTAGCTTAGTGGGAGACTTGTATGTCTTGGGTGTTTGCAAATGACTTTTCTCAATCCTGTGCAGTTGGTGTGTTCCTAATGAAAAAGAAAATGCTCCTTTGGGAGACCATTTCTCTCCGGTGATAGGAAACCTAGGATATCCAAACAACATCTTGGTAGGAGAGTGTGGGTGTGCAGGTCCGAGGGGAGCACTGCCCCCTCTGACAGGGAGGTTCTGGGCGTACAGCCACTGATGTTGGGAAAATCTCAGGTGCCCCAGCCCTACAGAGGAGCCGCAATGGGATGGAAGCCCCGTGTGATGTGTGGCCATGACATCAATACTTGGGGTGGAAAATTTCTAAGTGGCCCTAGATGATTTCTAGATGAGCCTAGAATATTCCTAAAAGGCCCCAGGGGTTGCTGTAATGTCACTTTGAAACATCCAATACGCTCTTCTTTTCTTTTCTTCTTTTTTAAATATATTTTATTGATTTTTTACAGAGAAGAAGGGATAGAGAACTAGAAACATTGATGAGAAAGACATCGACCAGCTGCCTCCTGCACTCGCCCTACTGGGGATGTGCCTCCAACCAAGGTACGTACATGCCCTTGACCAGAATCGAACCTGCGACCCTTCAGTCCGCAGGCCGACGCTCTATCCACTGAGCCACACCGGTTTTGGCTACGCTCTGAGCTTCTGAGGAAAGGGATGAGGCCAAGGAACAGGCAGTGATAATCCCGCCACATTATCAAGACTGTCGTAGCCAATGCCTACACTCGGTGTCTCTCTGGGTGCAAATGCGTCTTTCCCTCTCGTTCGGACAGCAGCTGAGCAGATAAAGAGGAAGCAGAGAGCCTTCCTAGCGGTCCTGGCACTAGAGTGTCCTCGGGCAGAAGCACCCAGAGGGACTACAAACAACAGCGAAAGAACCAGAAGAACCATGGCAGACCTGACATGGATGACCATGGAGGTCTGACACAACCCAGATATTCCAGGGGCTAAAACAAGGAGGCTCCGTCCACTTCCCACTAGTCTGATCTTCAATAATCGTGTCCAGCTGAAACCGGTTTGGCTCAGTGGATAGAGCATCGGCCTGCGGACTGAAAGGTCCTGGGTTTGATTCCAGTCAGGGGCACGTATCTTGGTTGCGGGCACATCCCCAGTGGGGGGAGTGCAGGAGGCAGCTGATCGATGTTTCTCTCATCTCATCTCTCTCATCGATGTTTCTAACTCTCTATCCTTCTCCCTCTCTACATCAATGAAAATATATTTTAAAAAATAATAATAATAATCATGTCCGCCTCACAGCACAGACGCAGTACTCCTCTTAGCCGCCTTGTAAAAAATTATTTTTATTTTGTTCACTTTGCTACAGACTTAACCAGGAGCAATTTTATAATATAACTAGTTTCCCTCTAAAGGTAATGGGTTAAGGGTTATGCTGGTTAAAAAAAAATACTGCCATTTTCACATAGAGGCAGTCTTCGATAAACTGACACTGGTCAGCGCTGATATTTATTTACAAACTGTATTTCACCAAATCTCACTGCATATTTTCTTAAAATGTGTCATTCAGCACCCTCAGTGTTAAATTATGCTGTAGAGAATTTTCTAATTGTCACTCTTATTACCATTCTATGTTCTTGGACATAATCTCCTCTAAGTACTTATCCCTTTAGCCATTCTTCCAGAAATTAGGTCAGCCTAAAATTTTAAGAGACACTCGGTAAAATAAAGCATAAATTTTAAAAAAAAAATCTTAAAGGCATTCCAGATATACTCATAATCCTTCCAGGAGGAGTGAAAAGGGATATGTTAGCCAGTTTGACACTTATACATGAATGCATGTATTTCCATAATGGGACTATATTTCAATTAAAAATGCCTATTATGAAAGTCAGCTGAGTGCACAAACTGTCTCAGAAAATGACAATCAGGACAATCCCAGGGGCAGGCATTTGCTAGCATAATATTTACTTACGTTAGAGGCCCAGTACCCGAAATTCATGCCGGGGTAGGCCTTCGTGGCTCCCACTAGCCTGTGCCCGCCCCCCACCAACACCTGCTTTGGCCTAGAGTTGCCCATGTCTGCCACCACACACCCACTTCCCCAGTTCCCCAGTTCCCCGGTTCCCCAGAGCACCCACACCCCCATTCGATCACCCCTCGGAGGGTGGCCTGGGCCTCCCTGTGGGGAGTGAGTGTGGGGCAATGGGGGCCCCCAACCAATGGCATCGCATCTGCATCGGCTGGCCTGGGCGCCAGTGCGTGGCATAGCATGGCCGTCCGGAAGGCCGTCTGGACGGTCGTTCTGCTGTTGGGCCATTCGGTAGATTTGCACATCACACTTTCCTTATTCCAGAGGGGAGGAGGAGGGAGGAAACCATCCTGGGGCACTAAGGAATGATAAGATGAGGGCAACGAACACAGGAAGATATAAGTCTGTTAAATGTTTTGAGTTTTCCAGATTTCAAAATATGAGGGCAAATAATCACTGCCAGAAGTTCCGGCGTCTACAAAAGTACAGAGAGCTGGCCGAAGTGTTTTCTGTGAAAAGTGTATGAGAAAACAAAGGCCGGATAAAGGGAAGTGGGCGAGATACAAAGTGCTGAGGAAGAGGGGGAACAGGGGATGGAAACAGCAGGATCGTCTGGCAGAGTCAAGAGTGCAATCAGCATAGCCAGTGTGATGGCCAGTGTCCCTTCTCAGCACGGTTACAGTTTTCTTCAGGGTATGGGGACGGGCTGGTCAAAGATACTACTTTAATCAGAGCTCACTCTGCCCTAGCAAGGGGTACAGATCGTCCTTCTTGAAAGATGATATATATATATATATATATATATATATATATATATATTGATTTTTTTACAGAGAGGAAGGGAGAGAGATAGAAAGTCAGAAACATCGATGAGAGAGAGACATCGATCAGCCACCTCCTGCATGCCCCACAGTGGAGATGTGCCTGCAAGCAAGGTACATGCCCCCAACCGGAATCAAACCTGGGACCTTTCAGTCCGCAAGCCAATGCTCTATCCACTGAGCCAAACCGGTCTTGGCTGTATATATATTTTATTGTAGAGAGGAAGGGAAAAAGAGAAACAGAAAAATCATGAGACAACAATGAGAGAGAATCATTGATCGGCTGCCCCCAGCACGGCCTACAGTGGGGATCTAGAATATGCACCACTTAATACAAATGTAACGAATCAACTCTTACTGAGTTCATTTTTAAGCATCTAGATTGTTCCACGGTGATAACTCATTCGGTACTTTCAAAGGCCCCCTCAGGCAGGTGCTGTTAGTCCTTTGACAGAGGAAGAAGCAGCGGCTGAGAGAGGGGAATTAGTCCGTCCAAGTTCACACAAGTGTAGGACCAGAGAATATGACAAACTTCTGGAAACTCTGAGATAAACACATTTGCACCAGGATTGAATTTTCTTTAATTCACATAAAGCCGAGCAGAATCCAGTGGGCACTCCAAGAACACCTTTATAAACATAAAAAGAAAATGCTGCCAAAACAATTCGGCTCGGTGGATAGAGCGTCAGCCTGTGGACTGAAAGGTCTCAGGTTCGATTCCGGTCAAGTGCATGTACCTTGGTTGCAGGCCCATCCCCAGTAGGAGGTGTGCAGGAGGCAACTGATGGATGTTCCTCTCTCATCCATGTTTCTAACTCTCTATTCCTCTCCCTTCCTCTCTGTAAAAAAATCAATAAAATATATTTAAAAAGGAAAAAAAATGCTATGCCAGCTTCATTTGAACTTAAAATATCCCGGGGAGAATTACATCCCCTATCTTCCATTACTGGGGAAAAAAAAAAAAGTACCACAATAAAACCTCCACTACCGTTCTATTTTTCATTTAAAACCTATTAGCGTGGTAAAAATAAATAATACTCTAACCGCTTCCAAGAAAACAAAACAACATCCATAGCTCTTGTGGTAAATATTCGCCGCGGTTATTCCGTCTGACAAGGTTATCACAGGATTTTTCATCTTTGTGCTTTAATAAATTGCTATCATTTTTTTCCCTTCGCATTAGACCGGCGAGCTTTCCATAGATGGAAGTTATAACCCAATCATCTCGGAAGCGTAATATTTATTCTACTTGCTAATGCTGCTAGGAATTTTCTTATGGTCCAACCGGGAGTACTTCCGTGTACTTGGAATAAGTCTGTTTTAATATAAAAGCTTGGATCTACGCTCGTGGGCGCCAAGTTCATGGGTACTGTTGGCGGGAGTGGGATGGGAACGCTAGCCACGTGCTGATTTTGGTGTCCTGGTGACCGGAGTGAGCTCAGCTTCAGCAGATCCATCCAGGGGTAGACCTGGTATCCGGAGTAGGTGATGACATGTGACTTTCCCGCACTCACGTAAAACCCACTGTAAAAAGTGTTTTTAAAAGGTCCGTGTTGCAAAGTAAAAGGCATGCTTTCAAAAAGTCACCGTGTCCCTGATAACACGACGGACGCATGCACCTCCCCCAAACTCATCCCACCATGTGGTCAGTTGGCCTAAGTTAACGGCGTGTCTCATTGAATTGACTGGGTGGCATTGGTTGTGAAGGCCTTCGGGTTTCGTACGATGCTAGGGCGTGTCCTGTGTAGATTGCATGGTGAGCCCCGGAGAGCGGGGAGCAGGTTTGAGGATGGGCGGGCGCTCTGGACGGAGCCTGTGTGAGGACGTACCTCTGTGATGGAAGGACAGGAAGCAGGAAGAGGTCCCCCATCCCTTTCCCATCCCCACTTGGTGTGCTTCTTCGGTCTAGAAACATGGTTCCCGTTTTCTGGGTGACCTTTCTATTGTGTGACTTTTCCTTTCTATTATGTGATTTTTGAAGCTGATGAAATGGCATAGCTAATTTGTCCCAGCAGCTGTTTAATACTTTTAACCCCAGCTAGCCCAACAGTTAGCTATTCTGTGTTAGTTCCAAAAGGCGTCGTGAACAGACGACAGGGATAGAATGGAGAAACTGGTGAAACTCCAGCAGCCTGTGGTTTGGCTAAAACTGCAGTGCCAAAGCTACTGCCTTCCCCCCGACAGGTGAACAACGATTATGCAAAAGTCAACATTAGGAGAAGCGAGGTGACCATCACATGGACACTGTCATACCCCTACAGCTCTCCAAATCTAACGTTCCCAACACTAAAAACCTAAATTAAAAATGTGCAGGTCTGCCCGACTGGCGTGGCTCAGTGGTTGAGCATCAACCTATGAACCAGAAGGTCATGGCTTCATTCCCAGTCAGGGCACAGGCCCAGGTGGCAGGCTTGATCCCCAGTTGGGGGAGGGGGGTTGTGCAAGAGGCAGCCAACCCAGGATTCTCTTTCATCATTAATGTCCTCTCTTCCTCTCGCCCTCTGAAATCAATTTCTTAAAATGGGCATTCGTACACCACAAGTACCATACACTAGGATAGTCATTTGCAGAACGTTAGCTATGCAGCCAGAAAACAGCTTTAGAGCTGATTACTCCTTTGCAAGTTCAGGGTTTCGTCTTCAGTTTATTTTATGCATTACAGGCTAAAGAAAGCAACGATTAAGTATTAATCAAATCTCCTTCCATCATAACTTAATACAACACTGTAGGTTTAAGATGAGACTTCAATGGACTGTGATCAATCACTGTCTGCATCCCTCGCAAACGTCGTAAAGACCTTCTCCTCCAAGACTCCCAGGCGTGCAAATGCTTCATTATCGGATTCTTGTGTCAGGGAAACTTTTTCCTGAGCTCACGCAAATACCCATTTATTTCCGTGCCACGCACACCATTCTCAGCCTCTTATTTGCACAGAAAATACATTCCATTAAAAAGCGACAGTCCTTGCACCTTCACCTTCCCAAGGTAGAACTCCCAGCTTTCTTCTGGTTTCAAGAACCCTCGCCTGTCTTTTAACGGTGCTTATGGGTCTTCATCTATCCCTGATAATATCTTAGAGGCTAAACTGAACGTTTTATACGCCAACTGACATCGTTAACACAAATTGAAGAGGGCTCAAAAATCGCTTGTCTGATCACTTCCATTTGTTAGCATAACCTCAGTTCCTATAAGCCCTTCAGACCATTGACGGCAATGGATGCATCCTCACCTCCATTCACTTGTTTCTTAGAAGTATTTTTGATCCCATATTTTTGAATTTTGGTTTTCTTGACCAAATAAACGTGATTAGTCATTGTCCTTACAGAAACGTTATTAGAAGGAGTACAGAACTCTTCCTGCCTTTTCAAACTATTTTGAATACTTACATTCCCTTTGTGTGTGTGTGTGTGTGTGTGTGTGATCTTTGAAGTTATAATATTATTAAGATCCTTAGCTGAATCACCAAGAAAGCAAGCAAGGAATAAAAAGAATTAGAAGAGAATCAAAAGGTAAGTCTTTCTTTGTGAGTTGATGATTGATTGTAGTGGTGTGTTTTGATTCTTTTCTCCTCATCACTTATCTGTGATAGGTTTTGTTTTGTGAATACAATAAGGCTCTCATAATACGTCTTATATGTATAACAGTCAATTTTTAAGTTGTATCACGTTGTGATTTATAGTAAATATATGTTTCCTATCTTTGTTTCTGTGTTTCTGACAGAGATCTCCTAAGACATGAATTTTATTACTCTAATGTTTTCCTATTACTAATTAGCATCCCTTTTTTTTCAGCTTTAAAAATATCCCTTAGCATTCCTTATAAAGCAGGTGTAGTTAGTGGTGATAATAAAGTACTTACCTCTCCTTCATTTCTGAAGGACATCTTGTTGGGTAAAGTATTCTTAACTGACAATTTATTCTTTGAACACTGTCATGTGCCACTTAATGATGGGACTATGATTTGAGAAATGTGTTGTTAGGCAATCTCATTATTATGTGAATATCATAGAGGGCACCTACACAAACCTAGGTGATAAACCTACTCCACACCTAGTCTATATGGTACAGCCTATTGCTCCTAGAGCATTACTGCACCAAACACAGCAAGATTAAATCAAGATTAAATCAAGATTAAATCAAGCAGTAAGAGACTAGGTAAAGCCAGTGAACACAGCATACTATTTTAGAGCAAACTCTTTTTTTTTAATAAGTAGAAAGAATGCACTCTAAAATACAATTAGAGTAGTAAGTATATAAACCAGTAATGTACTTATTTATTATCATTACCAATCATCACATACTATACATAATTGTATGTGTTACTAGAGACCCGGTGCACAAATTCATGCACCAGTGGGGTCCCTTGGTCTGGCCTGCGGGATCGTACTGAAACCAGCTGCCCAACATCCCCTGAGGGGTCCTGGAGTGCTAGAGGGGGCAGGCCAGGCCGAGGGACCCCAGGGGTGCATGATCCAGGCTGGGGAGGCACATGGGAATTTGCCCAGCCATGAAGGAACCATGGGAGGGCTCCAGGGTATGTCTGGCCCATCTTGCTCAGTTCTGATTGGCCAGACCCCAGCAAGCTAACCTACTGGTCAGAGTGTCTGCCCCGGTGGTCAGTGCATGTCACAGAGAGCAATTGAGTGGCCTTAGCATATCATTAGCATATTATGCTTTGACTGGTAGAACATTTTATTCTATAGGATACTTTTAGATGACTGGAGGACCGTAGGTTTTTTTAGACTAGCATCACCAAACACATGAGTAAGGCATTGTGCTATGATGTTAGGGCAGCTATGATGTCACTCAGGTGATAGAAATTTTTCAGCTCTGTTGTAACCTCTGATACCACCCTCACCTATTTCCTTCATCATTAACTGAAAAGTCGTTATGCGGGCAAGACTGCACTCTGAGTCTACCACCCGCCTCTGTCCTGACCTGTGAGATTTCTTCACAGAAATCTGTTGATAGTCTTATTCCCTTGTGGGTGATAAATCGTTTTTTTTCTTGCTGCTTTCAAATTCTCTCTTTGTAACTGAGAGCTTGATTTTAATGTGTATACTATATAAATCACAGGATCTGAACCTGAGCAAACTCTAATTAATGTTCCCCGGATTCTGGCATGAATCATGATAATTCATGATGCCAAAGGATTATAAATTCTACAGGAACACCCGTTCTCGGGAACATCACCTGGCAAGGCCAGGAACGCGGGCTGAGGCGGGGTGGACACTCTGCCAGCACAGGGAGGTGGAGCTGCTTGACCCTGTTACACAAAGCTGACCGAATCAGAGTTTATTCTTGAGAAGATCGCAGGTTCTGGAACTTTTTCTGATTCACAGAACCCGCTTAAGATGCTTTAAATAACAATACATCTTATAATGAGGCTATTTTGTTTTGTTGGCTTATCATCTTTCATCATTTGTTTTTATACTTTAGTTAACTTAAAATGACATTTGAAGTTTTCATGCCCTTAGATGATAAATGCGTTGGTGGTAAGGACCACACTATCTCCAAGAAAAGTACCCTCCGAAGGTGGAAAGGACCTGCACGTTCATATAGTGCCACAGTCCATCAGTAGTTGAACATTTTAAAGGTATTTTTTAAAATATATTTTATTGATTTTTTACAGAGAGGAAGGGAGATAGAAAGTTAGAAACATTGAGGAGAGACATCGTTCAGCCACCTCCTGCAAGCCCCCTACTGGGGATGTGCCCGCAACCAAGATACATGTCCCTGACCAGAATCGAACCTGGAACCCTTAAGTCCGCAGGCCGACACTCTATCCACTGAGCCAACCAGGTTTTGGCAGTAGTTGAACATTTTATCTGTGACAACTTCTCCATCATGAGACTGAGCAACCCATGCTGAAATACTTCCAAGAACAAAACTCATCTTTATCAGAATATGACAGTGGTGATAATAATATATTCATTCTCTTTACCAAATCAAAATATAAACTATTCGGAGACATTATAGGTAGGATTGGGCATGGCATCATGGATGCTACAGATGCTCTAACAGACAGGTAATTATGTCAATATGAGTGATGCCCCAAACAACATGAAGGCGTTTGTACAAGTGTCATTTCACCTAGCAGCACATTACGGGTATAAATGACTTGCATTATTATCATCAACTTTATCTTAATGGAAATTATACAAATATATGGTCTCTGCATCTCTGTTTCTACCTCTCTCCTTAGATCATCTCTCTACCTATCTGTCCACATAACATACACACATGCACATATGCACATAAATATGCATAGTATTATGAATTTTGCCTAAGAAGAAAAATGATTTATTATGGTTTTAATTTGCATTTCCCATATTTTGCAAGGAGCTTAGCATGTTTACTCATGTTTATTTCATTTTCTAACACATTTGTACTCTTTCCTATTGAGTTATTTCTTCTGCTGTAATTTGTGTACGTTATTTTATATATTAAGGAAATTACCCTTTATGGGCCTTAAGATTTATAGATATTTTCTTTGGTGTCTCATTTGCTTCTAAATTTCTTCTGATGCTTTTTTCCATGCGTTTAAAAACACGTTATGAGAAAAGCTTATCAAGCATTTCCTTTATGCCTTTTATTTTTTTTATAATTATCAAAACCTCTGCACTCCCAAAGTAATGTATGAAATAAAGCTTTTATGATTTTTTTTTCTAATGCTTTCATGGTTTCCCTTACTATATTCAATTTCTCATCATTCTGGGTCTTTTGTGAGATGTAAGACATGCTCTGTGGCTGATCCTTCAGGCGACTGTGTAGAGGGCAGGTTTGTGAAGGAGAGAAGCTGAGACAATATTCAGTGAGAACAAGGCATGGTCATCAGTTGGAGAAATGCCAGAGAGAGCCGCAGATTTGGGTTTGTGGGATGCGAGCTCTACCCTAACTGATAAGAGTCCATTGGACTCATCCACGATGAAGTCTTCCTTGTAAAGGGATAGACACTGTAGTTATACCAAAGCTCTATCAGTTCAAAAATCGTATTTTAATTTGTAAATTAATGTATGGTTAACAAATTTTGATCTATTTACCTATCTATCATCATCTCTCTACCATCTACCTAGTAATTATTTATCTCTATTTTCCCATGCGTCTATTTTTAAACATCTAAAACCATTTAGCTTTCATTTAAGAGAGTAGTAATCCATTTGCATTGCTCCGGAGAGTTCTGGGAGGAATCCAAGAACACTGAACAACAAGAAAGAGAAAAAGAGAGACCCGCTTCCCAAGGGGCCGGAAGTAGCCTGTTAGAGCCAAATGCTCCTCGGCTGTGTTCTTTGAAGTGGTCAGAGGCCTTTCTCTTTCTAAGAAAGCAGGTCTTGACTGACGGAGGCGGTCCATTCTTCCAACCTATGAGAGTACCGTATAGTGGCAATCTTTCCGTGCTGTTTAGGAGGTA
Source organism: Lasiurus borealis (assembly GCA_004026805.1). NCBI lineage: Eukaryota > Metazoa > Chordata > Mammalia > Chiroptera > Vespertilionidae > Lasiurus > Lasiurus borealis. The sequence continues at coordinate 13,323 of PVJN01006358.1, forward strand.
ATTGCAGAGTGATTTCTGTTACGCCTAATGAAGCTGGTGTGAAAGTTTACCATCTACAAGCGAGTGTGTGGGCTTATCCACTCCGTGGTAGGCGCCGGTTTCCTAGTAACTTTTCAAAGGTAAAACACTGGGGTCAGCTGTGAATAACTCAAGGAATTCTGGGAGCAACTTAAGGGAGAAATACTGGGCCAAGTTGCACATTAAAAAATAGATTTCCCTCAGAAGACATCATCATCGTGAAGATGAAAGCAATCACAGCATTGATGAAGGGCGAGAAAACCACTCAGAGATAACCCAAGACCAATGAATCGCATTCGAATGCCTCTGCTTCTACCGGGGAAAAATATGTTTCACCAGAAAATGAAGACACAGATGTCAAACTTAGGCCTGAAGTATTTGAAAGAAACATAGTTCATTTAAATCATCTCCCAAGACTCTCTTCTCAGACAAACAAGATAGTTTTAATGAAGTGTTCAATGGAGTTCTATTTTACCTCTCATGTCTGTTTCATACCCAATGTCTGGGGTGCTCAGGACTTTGCAGGCTTTTGGGGTATCCCTCATTGACAGCATGCGGAATGAACTCTGTGTGTGGGTACCGAGGATGGCTTTGGCAGCATAACTTTGTCTTTGTTTTCAACTCAGTCACTTTCAGCTCTTACTATCAAGATACATATGACAGTACAGTGGTACCTCGAGATATGAGTGCCCTAACATACGATATTTTTGAGATACGAGCCGTCGAGTGAGCGATTTTTGCTTTGAAATATGAGCAACAGTTGAGATAGGAGTAATCGCGTGGATCGGCCGGCTGCACAGGACCCACCATAGTTTCCAACGCCTCAAGGTTACGGAACGAATTAAACTCGTATCTTGAGGTACCACTGTATATGATATTGCAATAGTGAGTAGACAGGCCAAAAGAACCTACAGACTATAGTTAGAGGGAGAGAGAGGGACATGTATTAACTTTGGATTTCAAAGCTGAGACCTAACTTATGTAACTCATCTCACTAGCTGGCAGTGTGAGTATACGACTAGTAAGTAACTAACCTAATACAAAGCTTCTTCATCTCCCCACTCTAATCTGAATATAATTTAAAAATAGAGAAGCAAAGGGACATCTTTTAGATTGTAAACTGTTAGACTGTAAGCATTCAAACAAATATTGGATAAGACATATAAAAATACTTTTCTTAAAAAAGTTCTGACTGCAATCTTTCCTTCCAAATTATCACAACTCCCCCGGAGCACACTTGCACCCAGAATAGATTGTTGAACAAGCCAGGGAAGTAATGTGTCTGGTGCTTAAAAGAAATAACTACCTCCCTGGCCCGTTGGCTCAGTGGGTTGGAGCATTGTCCGCTATACCAGCAGGTTGTGGGTTCAATGCCCAGTCAGGTCACATGCCTAGACTTGCAAGTTCAGTCCCTGGTTGGGGAGCATATGGGAGGCAACCAATGGGTGTTTCTCTTTCACATGGATGTTTCTCTCTCTTTCTCTCTCTAACATCAATAAACACATGTCCTCGGGTATGGCTTAAAAAAATAAATACCTCTGGATGAGAACTGCATAACAACAGCTCTTGGACCACAGTTAGCTTTGGGTTACCACCGTAAAGGTGACCTTTTATTAACGTAGCCGACTAGTCAGTAGATACTTTATGGAGTTCAATATTCTAAAGACTGATCAGAAAAAGGAAACTTTTAATGCCCGTAATAGGGTCATTAGTGGTATGACCAAATGGAATTAAACTGAAGGACAATCTCCACAGACCTTCTTTTCGTTCTGACAGTGCACCTCTGGGAAACTTAATTGCTGGTGTAAATTGGTGCCTATTTCCTTTATCCCATTCTCGCCATCTAGCTTAAATAGATAACAGATGATTACCCTGAATATAAATTAGAAGCATTGCCTATTTTCCAAACCTGACTCTTGTGAAAATAACTGCATAGACCTTTATAAACTCAAGGAGAATTTTTATGGCGAGCCGGCAGCGCTTTTGGAAAGTGGACACGTTTTTCATGGACAGTAACCTCAGTAACGTTTTTCCGTGTGGAGTGACACTGGCGAATCTGTGAGTCAGCTGCTGATTCCAGTTTCCAGGTGTGGCTAATTATCCCAAATGGCAAGGCTCTCAGTCATCGGAAGGAAAGCATCATCCAAAGAGAGGCTTCCGTAATAAGGGGACAGTATGGACTTGCGTGTGCTCTCCCCCAAATGAGGACGTGCCGTGGCGTAAACGCTAGAGAGGAGTCAAGCATTGCTGAGTCCCCCCCTCCGCCCCCCAGATTTTGCCAAGTGCCAGGAAACATAGTCTTCTGAGCCTCTGCCTGCTCTTGTCTTTTTTTCTTTTTTAAATATATTTTATTGATTTCTTACAGAGAGGAAAGGAGATGGATAGTTAGAAACATCAATGTCATGAAAGAGAAACATCAATCAGCCCCCTCCTGCACACCCCCTACTGGGGACATGCCCGCAACCAAGGTCCATGCCCTTGACCGGAATCAACCCGGGACCCTTCAGTCCACAGGCTGACGCTCTACCCACTGAGCAAAACCGGTTTTAGCTGCTCTTGTCTTCATTGGGGAGTCATTTTACACGTCTTGCCTCCTCTCTAGGGTTCATGTAAGAATCAAATCGGATAACACGTGGGAAAGCATTATGAGACTATACAACAATACATAAACAAAAGATATGCAGAGGTTTCGCTACGTTATATTCAAACTTGACTTCCGATCGCTCTTGTAAGCAGCGGGAAGAAGTCTTTGGTCATGGCCGTCTGCTGCTTCTTCTAACGTAAATGAGACAACCCCAGGATGCGCACATCTGTCTCACAGGTAGAACCTGTGAAGTGGGAATTCCACCTTAAGCAGCGGTTTATAGTAAGTATGCAGGAAAAATGATGATGAGCATGTCCATAATATATTCGATAAATTTTTTTTATAACATATACTATAAAGAAAAAGAAATATAAACGTCAAAATAGCCCTAGCTGGTTGGGCTCAGTGGATAGAAAATCGGCCTACAGACTGAAAGGTTCTGGATTTGATTCCAGTCAGGGCACATGCCAGGGTTGCAGGCTCGATCCCCAGGAAGGGGCGTGCAGGAGACAGCCTATCAATGATTCTAATTCATCATTGGTGTGTCTATCTCTCTCTTTCTCTCCCTTCCTCTCTGAAATCAATAAAATTATATTTTTAAAAAAACAATGCCAAAATACCTATCAGAACAAATAAACAAATGTCCAAGGTTACGAGGTTATAAGATCACCAGATAAAAAGTAATCCCATTCACAACAGCATCAGAGAGGAGAAGGTAGCTAAGAATAAGCTTAACGAAAGTGCTGTGACATTTGTATACTGCGAGCAAGACATCACTGAGGGTAATTAAAGTTCTCAATAAATCAAGAGGTATTCTACAGTCCAGGCTGCAGACTCGGTGTCGTTAAGACACCATTTTTCTACCTGAGCTGATTCATAATTTTGAAGAACCCCAGTGGGGTTATTTTATTTTGGGGTAGAAATTGAAAGCTGACCCAACAAATATTACATAAAAATTAAAATTCAAGAAGCGAAACAGCTGCAGTCATCTCCACATTTCGGTATTGATGAAAGAATACACGAGGCCAATAAAACAGATCTGAGAGTTCAGAAATGTATTTATATATTCTTGGTCAATTGCTCCTGTACAAAAATGCCAATAAAATTCAATTAGGGAAAGGCACAGTCTTTGCAACAAACGGTGCCAGGAGAAGTAGAGGTACACACGGAAAAAGAAGCAAGAAAAAGGGGGGGAGGAGGAAAGGGAGGAAGAGCAGAAGTAGAGTTTCTTCCCTTATTCAGATCACACACAGGTAATAGCTCAAGGTAACATTTATCCAAATATCACATCTGACAATGCAGAACTTCTAGATGAAAACGGGAGAAAAATCTGTATGATCAGAGGTTAGACAAAACGTTGTTAAGTGTAGCACGGAAACACACAGCAATTTAAGCCTCAGATTGAACTGTAATTAGTCCAGGGAGTATGAGGTCTTTGCAAAGGTGGCATTAATCAAGAGACATTAGAAAGATGTGTATACATTATAATCATCTGCACGCGATGTGAAGACGCCACAGGTGGCGAGTTTCCTAACACAGGAAGTGCACAGTCATCATCCACCCAAGGTTGCAGCCACGGTACTGCGATAGAGGAAAAGGGGAAGGTGCCACCCCCTGGTCTCAGGGGACTCCCAGTCCAACCCTGCAGCGGGCAAGTAGAACCAGACACAGGTGGGTAGAACCAGACTCAGGTGGGTAGAACCAGGCACAGTTGGGTAGAACCAGGCACAGTTGAGCAGAACCAGGCACAGGTGGGTAGAACCAGGCACCAAGGTTGGTGCATACCAGACATGGAGGTGGGGAAGGCTTGCAGAAACAGGCTACAATCGCCCCGAGTTTTCAGAGGACGGATGCACATTATCCAGACAAAGGAAGCAGAATGGGATGATGCAGACAAAGGGCGGTGCAAAGGCAGAGACCAGCGGTTCTCAACCTTCCTAATGCTGCGACCCTTTAAGACAGCTCCTCACGTGGTGGTGACCCCCAACCATAAAACGATTTCCATGGCTACGTCATCACTGTCATTTTGCTACTGTTATGAACTGTAATGCAAATATCTGATAGGCAGGATGTATTTTCGTTGTTACAAATTGAACATAATGAAAGCATAGTGATTAATCACAAAAACAATATGTAATTATATATTGTGAAATATTTCTTTCTAATGACAAATGAAATGTTGTCTTGAATCGTGGTGTAGCATGGGCAACAGTCTTCCTAGGACAACAGTAAACTACATGGCCACACTTTGCGACACCGAGGAGCAGTGTGTTGGTTCCTAAGACCATGGGAAATAGGTGTTTTCAAATAGTCTTAGGCGGCCCCTGTGAAAGGGTCATTCGACCACCAAAGGGGTCGCGACCCACAGGTTGAGAACTGCTGCTCCAGAGCCTCAGGAAGTTCATGGCTTTCACGTGCTGGTGAGTCTTTAATGGGCAGTGCCCTTTGGTACATTGACACCAGGGAATACTATGCAGCTGAAAAAAATACAAAAAACAACAACAAAACCAAGGCCCTCTCACCCTTTGAGACAGCATGGAGGGGCCTGCAGAGTATCACGCTTAGTGAAATAAGCCGGTTCAAAGGAAGACAAGTATCAACATGCTCTCACTCAGATGTGCAATCTAGTGAACAACATAAACTACAGAGGCATGGACGCATGCAACAGACTGGCGATTCTCAGAGGGAGGGGCAGGGGGCAGAGATTAACAAGAGAACTTAAATGCGTAAATGCGTAACCCAGAAACACAGATGACACTGTGGTGAATGCCTTGGGAGGTGGGGAGCAGGGTCGATGAGGAAAAAGGGGGACATGTGTAATACATTTTCAAGAACAAAGATAATTTTCTTAAAAAGGGGGCTGTCTGTCCTCTGAGGGTGCCTTTGCATCCTCCTTCATAATCTGTGAAGCGTGACAGAAATCGCTAGATGGTTTGACTCAGTGCTTCGGAATGCCACACAGACACAAAGCATCCCATCACCGTGCTTTTAAATCGGCGGAATGGCTCGGTAATGGGGCATAACTCACAATTAACGTCATGGTTTTAGGCCATGGCGTCTATTATGTAACTTCCATCTCGTAAAAAACTCACGAGCGATAATATACTCCGGTTCTGAGGAACTTCGGCAGACAGCTGAGTCACCTAAATAGCCAACGCGTCTGCTTCGGAAGCGATTTGAAAATCAAATAAATCTTCATTTTGATTTTTAATAAACTTTCCCTTTGAGGAGACGATTCATCACGACCGGGATGAGGGAAGGAATTAGCATTCATTAAGCTAATAAATATGTCAGACGGCATTTGAATGCCACCTAATTTCATCCTCCTAAAGGGCCTCGGAATGCCAGTTTTTACGGATTCGCGGGCTCTCACCCTAGTGAAGTGACTTCAGCGAGGCGACGCAAACAGTTAAGTGGCACAAACTGAGCACAAAGCAGGTCTGCTCGACTCCACTCGCCTCCTAAAACCTGTTATTCCCTGGAGCTGTTTGCAGTCAGCATCCCACCAAATAGACAACGGCTAAAAACTAAAAGTAAAAAATAGGAACAAAAGATACAGCTCACTACAGGTGCTGGTATGTCCTAATGTACGAAAGAGAATTATTGCTTCCGCTCTAAGTATGTAATTCTGTGAATTTGGTCAAGTTGAATTATGTAGCTAACTCTCTTCTGGGTCTAAAAGTGGGCGAGATGACAGTAGTTCTCTCTCAGGGTAGTTAAGTGGATTAGAGAAGGCAGATGCAAATGTCTAAAATACTACCTGGCCTGTCACATAATTAATTCTCGCTAGACATACCTTCCAGGTAAGCATATCCCGCGTTTAGCCAAGTCCAAAGCGGGAATCACCGCACTCAGTGTAACCATTACCACTAATTAATGACGCATGAGGGACATGTAACGAACTTTGCACTTAGACTTGTACGTCAATGGTTATTATAAATATTCCACCACAAGTGAAACAAGCAGCAGGCAGCTTTTGATGCACGTGCAGGTACAAATAGCAGTGCCACCTGAACAACAGAGTGTGTCCAAGCAAAGTAGTGATGGACTTGGGCGGTGTTGCACTTAATGAAATGCAGAAGGAAGGATAGTTCACAATACACACCAATAAGCTGCAAAATATTCTCTCTGCCTGAAACTTTGGGTTGAAACGATTATTTCTAGCAAATGCCTACGGTGTTTCTCACAGGAAGGGACCATGTGGTTTCATTTCCCATGTGATGCTTCCATTAACAATCCTTTCAGTTCTGGGGAACTCAAAACTAACCTAAGAAACAAGGTATTTCACCTCTACAAACTAGAACTCTTGTCTTGGTCTATGCTGTGATCTGAAAATTGGTTGGAAGGGAACATAAATGACCTGGGATGTGAAAACTGGAAATTTCACTTTCTGCTCTAGAGGAGACAGCACTACAGGTATTCAAGAGACACCGAAGATAAATGGATATGGATTCATTGTTTTAAAATACTTTTTTCTATATCGCACAATGTTTAGCAACACACTGAAGATAATATTGAACTTTCATTTGGAACCCAATATATGTATGTGTAATTTCTACAGTATCGGAGGTATTATTGGTCTGGTCTCCTGTTGGTTTACATAATTGATTGTATTCAAAGAGCTTTATGGATTCCATGGAAATAAAGTCAATGCGAACAGGACATTAAGCAAATTGTTTTATTTTCGTTATTGCTATATTGGAAAATTGTCTTCTTCAATCTCACTGATTTTTTTTTTAGATAGAAATGTGTGATTTATTGTAGATGAAAATTTATGAGTATGGATTTTCTTCAGTGTCGGTTCTCAAATGCAAATAACACCTCATTTAAAATGAAAGATTTTATGCATAGCAAATATTACACACCAGTCTTATACATTTAAATATTACTGATGTGAAAATGCTAAGAAAATAATATTCCACACCATCATCTATTAGATAAATAGAGCAATGGTGGACGAACTTGTAGCGAACAGTCTATGTAGCTTAGTAGAAAGAGCAAAATTTTCATTTGGAACCCATTTAACCCTTAAAATAGGATACGCTTTGTTACTCACACATAATTTTTTGTTACTAATTCTATCATATTACAAATTTTATTCTCAAATCTCTTTACAATAGAAACATATTTAATAGGGTGCCATTTAAACTACATTTTTTAAATCACAAAACATAAAATATGGCCTTGTGAGTTTAACAATTGGTTCTGAGGACCATTTCAAACTATATGCGAAATAATATTTAATACCAGAGGCCCAGTGCATGAAATTCATGCCAGGAGTATGTGTGTGTGGGGGGGGGGGGGAAGTGTCCCCTCAACCCAGCCTGCAATCTTTCTAACCCAGGACCCCTCGGGGGATGTCCAACAGGGATCAGGCCTAAACCTGCAGTCGGACATTTCTCTCACAATCCAGGACCACTGACTCCTAACTGCTCACCTACCTGCCTGCCTGATCACCCCTAACTGCCTCCCTGATGGTCTGGTCACCCCTGACTACCCCCCTGCTGGCCTGGTCACTCCAAGTCCTCCCACTGGCCTGGTCACCCCTTACTGCCCGCCCCTGCCAGCCTGGTCGCCCCATGTAGCCTGCTGCTCAGTCATTTGGCCGGCCCTCACTAACCCCCTGCTGGCCTGTTCGCCCCACACAGCCTGTTTGGTCAACCCATTCAGTTGTTTCAGTTGTGCCAGTTGCAATGAAGTTCAATACTATGTAAGTGAAGTATTAGTCCTGGAATTTCTGATCCCTTCATTTTTCTTAAAATTAGTAATAAATTACCCCTTCAAATAATATCATATGAATAGCTTGCCTATATAAATGAGCGCTGAATATTTTGATTGCTACTTTCATGATCCAGTTGGTTATATTGTGAACCCTGGAATGAAATCTATCTGCGAAGGACTTCCTGTGGGGAACTAGGCCCAAATCCATGACCAGCATCCAGCAGGCATTGCTCACACAAGCCGCTCATGCACTCAGCATGTCAGGGAAAAGCCACCGACTGAGGTGCCAGTCTCCTGCACAGGGTCCCTCCTCTCTGAATTAACCCTCACAAGGGAGTTTCTGGTTTCATCTCTGGAAACACTGGACTGAGAGCTGCCCATCCAAGCAGAACTGCACAACTGCCTTCTCCTTTGCATCTATGCCAACCAATTGGAACTGTTCCCTAATGACCAATCAGAATGCATAATAACAACCCATCAGGATTGTGTGACTCCCACCAATCACAACTGTACAAATGTAGAGGCCTCATTGGCATAAACTTGAACTATTTGGGACCCTGGGAGGGAACTTTCTCTATGAAAAGAGACCTTTGTCTCTGGAGGGCACACTTTTCGTTTCCACCAGATTCTGTGTTTCCCCTAGTTTACAAACTGTTCACCTGAATTAGGTTTCTCCCTTCTGCACCTCTTTGGTAATTGCTGACAATATCAACGTGGCAATGTCATGGGCTCATTTCCTGTAGCCACACACACATTAATCCAATGCTCCTAAAAGTTTTGGTTACCTACACACTTCATACAATAAACATTTTGCTTCTGCAACTTCACCAAGGCTGTTGTTTACCTGAGCAATTATGTGTTTCTCTGTTCTGCATTGTACATTTAAACATGAGCCACAGTCCCAGTTCAGTGAAGGGTGTACAGCTATGTTGGCTGGTAGTGCCGGTGGTCTTGATCCGGCATGTGGAAGGGTTCCGGAACCTGGAGAAGGAACTGTGTATAAATTAAATAAGAGTCTAGAGATGAAACCTAATTTTGGAAGGCATCATGGGGAGTCAGAGAAGCTTAGCTAAAGGAACTAAGTTCTCCTTGTCTCAGGACCCCTTGCTTTTTATTGACACAATTGGTCCTAAGGCAAGGCAGAGGGTAGGGTTTCATATACACAACCCATTGTCAGATTGGGGAATTACCCCTGGCTTTTCAGGTGTTTGGCCGGGAGGGGCAATAACATGTAGATTAAGATGCTCTTAGCTGTCTGGCAGCAAGCAATCATTTAATGCATCCTTTTCAGGTTTGGGGAAACACCCTTAGCCATCTCCAGATGATTCAGCCCTGCTGACACGCTGGAATTGGCTTCCGGCAGGCTGGTGCAGCAGGCAAACAGGACCCATGAGAGGTACATGTGCTATGCCATAAAATAGGATGACATTTGGAGTAGCTGGAAATCCTCAGGCGTTGATAACAAAAGATCCAATTCTGTTGCTAAGGCCTCCTGTTTATATTTTATGGCTGAGTTTTTCATAATCTAGTTCACCATTAAACAGTAAGCTCAATGAGGGTGTAATCCATTTCATTTACCCGCCATATCTTCATCGGCTCTCCCCTTTTCTGCTGCAGGGGATGAGATCAGAAGTTAATTTCTGGTGTAACAGAGAGTTTTAGAGCGTTCCTATCCTATTTCTGCCTAATGAAACATGACTTTTAAATATGCAGTTGACCTTTTAAAAACACAGGTGGGAAGGGTACAGGTTCACTTCCCTACAGGCTTTTCTCGCTGAGCGTCTGCACTGTGTTCACCTACAGCTGGGAGTGTGTGGGTACAGGGACCATTGTACATATATCTCTGCCTTTCACACAGTCACAGTTTGGGTTAGTATAAAATATTTTAAGTTTGATTAACCGAAGAACTTGTATGCATGTATGTAAGCATCATCAATGGATACAAGACACTGGTTGGGAGGAGGGCAGACAGGTAAGGGCATGTACTGGTGGGTAAGGAAGGCTGAGGGGAAGATCCATAGGGGGGAAAAAAAGGAGTCATATGTACTACTATTTGTAATACTTCAAACAATAAAAAAAAATTAATTTATTTTACATCTCCAGCTCTTAGCTTCTAGCAGTATAATTTAGCCAAGTTACTTAACCTCTATTTCCTCAGTACCCTGATTTGTAAGCTTCCTGGCAACGTTGAATAAGAACAGAGTTTTTCCAAAAATAGAGTGTTTTGTTATATTGTTAATTTTAGCAACTTGGCGAAAGCCATTCCATTTTATATATCCCCTAACTCTACTCTGTCCTCGCCCTTACATTTGAATTCCGCATCATTTTCACGTGTCAAACGTATATCCTCCTTTTTGTTCTGTTTTGTTTCTAACCATTGAAAAGGCAATCACTATTTTTAGCTGGTGGTACAAAAATAAGTGGCACGGCGTGCCCGCACATGCCCAGACATCAATGACCACGTTTTGGAAGTGGCATTGGTGGGGTTCTCCAACAAATGTCTCCTTTGGCTTACCCCGCAAACTGAAATCTGAGCACATTTCCCATAACCCATAGCGGTCTAGCCTGTAAGGGAATACAGATATTCCATGCATTTCTCAGAAGCTCCCCAGGGGTGGGAAAGACAAAACAGGTCTGTCTTATGAACTCTCTGAAACTGGAGCCAGGCTCACGTGTCAAGCGGGGTCCACGGCCTGGAGGAAGTGTGCTTTCCAAGGAGGATTCTGGAAATGTGATGTCCAGAAGCCAGAGTGCTGCGCTCCTGGCTCATGTTCCCTGGGGACCCGGAGAGGTCTCGGGGTTCCCCCAGGAGAGGCACAGCGCTGCGTTCCACGGCATCCTTCCTGTGAGATTTGTAGCCCGCGCCCTCGCGCTGGAATGTAATCTGTTTTTATAGCTTCCACAGCCACTAGCAAGCTCCGTCCTGACATTTTCAATGTGTGAAGTTCACTCAAGACATGACTTCGCTCATCTGCTCCTACTTTTATGGCATAAACGACAATTTATTGGACTCTCATCTCGGGAGGGCACGCGTTTGCCACAAAGGACATTCTGCCAACTCGTCGTCTGCATAGTGTGGCCCACTCCTCCTGGCACCGCAGGATGGCCGTGGGAGCCAAGCATGGAAAAATACAGAGGTTCCCCCCGTCCCTACCCTCCAGGGCTTGACAGGGTCCCAGATCTGGGCTAGACCGGATGTTTTCGGTTACTACAGGGAAGTATTCAGTCCCCTTCTTTCATTTTTCTAGACATTTCGGCTTTTGTAGATTATTAAAATAATTGTGTCCCACTGTTTGTAAACTTGGAATCTTACTTTATTTTCATACAAAACATTTTGTACTTTTCCATTTCTTCATGATGGTTTAAGGACCCCGGCACTTATAAAATTTATGTTGGGAGTTCTTATAATGTCTGTGCACCTGTGAAAGCTTTTACTGTGTAGGTACTAATGGAGTATTATCCTAAGTACTTATGCTCTATTTTATGATTTCTATAATGTTTTCCTGATAATAAACTCATGACATGCTTATTGAAAATTATGGGAAACACCCAAAAGCCCAATGGATAAAGTGAAGAGAACCTACCCCAAACCACAGAATCCCCATGTCACATTTTGAGGTGCATTATTCAAATCCCTGGTTTTATAATCTATATATATATAAAAGATTAATATTCTAAGTGACCAATCATCCGACCAGTTGCTATGACACGCACTGACCACCATGGGGAAGACACTCAACGCAGGAGCTGCTGAGCTGCAGTGACTTGGAAGAAATGGTTCTCAGGTGACACACCCCAAAACCAAAGAGGAGGGACCCCAATTCCCCCAGGGGTTGCACAATTCCACTGTTGGCCCCGAATCTGGTTTACGGCACACTTGCTTTTGTGTTCCACACCCTGTACCACAGCAACTTTGCAGAGTGCCCTCTAGCACTCCTAGGCCCCTCAGGGGATGTTGGAGAGTTAATTTTTGCCTAATCCCTGCAGGCCAGGCTGAGGGACCCCACCTGTCAGAGGGGCCCAGCTCTCTCCACAGATACCCTTTGAGCCCTCCAAACAGGGAGAGACCAAGGAAGGTTGGCTACAGGGCATGTCCGGTGCATCTTACCCAGTCCCACCCTGCCCTGCGGCCACCTTCTGGTTAATTTTCTTCCAATGTGCACAAATCCATGCACTGGGCCACTAATTTTGAATAATAGCCAACTGTGAAGAAAAGCAGTTAATATGCCTAATTGTTTAAAGCTTCACCTGCAGTCCTAATGAAGAGCAAATGACTATTCACAGAATTTGGAGTTGTCTGTGTTTCATATTCATCATATTTTGACACTTTTGCCTATTGAGGAGTTAATCGTTTCCTAATTGATTTATATGAACTTTTCATGTGATTGATTTTAGCCTCCTTCTGTCTTGTTTTGCAATTAGTTTTCCAGTTTATCATCTTAATGATCTATTTTTATTGTATCAGTCAGAATATCTGTTCTTTGTAACAAGTTAATCTCTAAATCTTGGTGACCTAACACTGAAAGTTCACTTACCAAAAACGCAGTTTCTAATTCGGGCGGGGGGGAGCCCTCCATGCACATTATGATTGGGAGGAATGGGTATTTGGATTATAAACATGACCATTGTGACACATGTCTTATATGTTGTCCCAGAAGGGCAGAGGGAACCACAATGCAGCCTTTTAAATGTGGGCTGGAAACGCCACACTGAATTCTCCTCTCAGCTGGTTGGATAGACCAGGCACATTGGGTAGAACCAGACCCAGTGGATAGAACCAGGCACAGCTGGATAGAACCAGACCCAGTTGGGTAGAACCAGGCACAGCTGGATAGACCAGGCACAGTTGGGTAGAAATAGGTACAATTGGGTAGAATCAGGCACAGTTGGGTAGAAATAGGCACAGTTGGGTAGAAACAGGCACAGTTGGGTAGAACCAATCACAATGAATGGAAACAGGCAAGTGTTAGGGAGAAAGCAAATGTCCCTGCCTTGGCCTCAGCCTAGAAATATTTTGACTTTACAGTGGTACCTCGAGATACGAGTGCCCTAACATACAAGATTTTTGAGATACGAGCAGTCGAACGAGCTATTTTTGCTTTGAAATACGAGCAACAATGAGATAGGAGTAATTTCTCGGATCGGCCGGCTGCACATGACCCACCAGTTTACCGCGACTCAAGAGTCTTATAGTTTCCCACGCCTCAAGGTTACGGAACGAATTAAACTCGTATCTCGAGGTACCACTGTATTCTGAAAGACCTAAATGTACGGTTGGAACTGCTGGTCAGGTCACGATGCCACACCATTCTCTTCCACCCGTTCACTCATCTCTCTGCTCGGACTGACCTCCATCTTCTCTTCAGTCCGGAGACTCCCGTCCACCCTTCAGGTCAGGAGTAATAGTCAGTTCCTCTCCCACGTCCTCTGCATCGCCGGAGCAGACTGTCCCCTTGTGTGCCCATCTAATCAGCCCGTGTTGCTGAAACAGCCACTTCTTCTTGTGCCCATCTCGCCTGCGGGTGCCCTGGGGGAAGAACAGCATGGCGTTTATGTGGACTAACCCATTCCGCCCGAAGCAGCAGAGTGTCCCGTCGGAAAGCCTGCAACGGAAACCTGTTTCCTACGACTCCCTACAATGCAACTTGGAGTGAGTTAGCGGCCGCTTTGGGCTTTATTTTCTCACCTTAAAACCAGAGTTGCAAAAATAAATGCCAGATTGTCATAGGAATGAAATGAAATGGCATATAGCCAAGGGCCAATGACAGCACCCAACATAGGTTAGGAAATTGATAATTTTCTTTTTTTAAAAAAAAAAAGTTTTTCTTTCTTCTATTTCTTTCTTCTAGTTTCTGATATAACAGAAGTGCTAGAATATTTAAGAGTTAGTATATGGCAAAATGCTTGCCAAGCTTCATTTATTTATTTACCAATTATGCAGTTTTGTAATAACTGTCGACAACAGACATTACAGTCTACCTAATAGTATTTTGTTTATGCAGTTACAAAAGATACTTAAAATGAAAGTTTTATATCACTAGCATTAATGGAAAACCAGTAGCACTTGCCATAAGTAGAAGGAAACAAAAAAGCAACCTTATTAAATGATAAATTAAACTAGAGGCCCTGTGCATGAAATGTGTGCAAGAGGCTTGGCCCTCACAGCCCCTGGCAGGCCCGGTTTCATCTGGAAGGTTGTCTGGTCGGTCATTCTGCTGTTGGATCTAATTAGCATATTAGCTCTTTATTATATAAGATTATAAAATAAAAGCAAACGAAATTTCAAAGCACATTTAAACATGGGAAAAAATGCTCATTAGAAAAGTGTTTAATGAGAAGTCTTGAAATATTTTCCTTATTCAGTAATGAGAGGATATTTGACTCAATATTGCTTGGTGGACCATGCTAGAGTGATTCCATGCTTAAAAGAAAATTGTTTTTTTGTTGTTGCTTTTTTGTTTGTTTTTTAAACATTTTTATTGATGTCAGAGATGAAGGGAGAGGGAGAGAGAGAGAAATATCAAGGATGAGAGAGAATCACGGATTGGCTGCCTCCTGCACGCCCCTACTGGGGATTGAGCCCACAATCCAGGCATGTGCCCTTGACTAGAATTGAACCCGGTACCCTTCAGTCTACAGGCCGATGCTCTCTCCCCTCAGCCAAACCAGCCAGGGCGAAAATTGTTTTGTTTGTTTGTTTGTTTTAAAATATTTTGATGTTAGTCTACACTAAGTGACTCTGAACTCAGATGTGAGCGTTAGCCAAAAGAACAAAATGATTTAATGAATTTCCTAAGAGGTCTGAGCACCGAGACCAAACACTTTCACGCATAATCCTGTCAATGATCGTGGTTGTACAAATTTCCATTTCAAGAGGCTGCTTTCTTGGAACAACCTTTCATCTTGTGACTGGCGGAGATCTCTCCTAGCGAAAGGATCCATTAGAAAGTTCATTGAAGTCCCCACACCATCAATAAAATCAGAAACGTTCTCTTAGTGAAATCCAGCGAACGTCCAAATGAAACAGTGATCAAACGCATCTTCCCTCACATACGGGCACGCCAAGGAAAAATAAAACTGCTCAGTCGCCTGCACCTCAGATGGCTGGCACTCCGCTGGCCTTCACAAACAGCTGCATCCCGGCCCAGACACCCGCTCCCGGGCTGTGCTGTGCGCGGACAGGTGCCCGCAGACCCCCTGGGGGAGGCGGCTTGGTATTTGCCCTGCTCCTTTCTATTCAGCGCCCGCTGCCCGCGTGTGTTCTTGCTCAAACACCCTGTATCTCCACCAGCCCACAAATATTTGCAGAATCCTAGGACTGGAGGCCTCTGTGCCCCCTGGCAGGCCGGTCAACAATGAGAGCTGTTCCGTGTCCACAGCGATGGCTGTTTTACCAACAGATCCTATTTGTTTGCATCTAGAAAAAATATTTACCGGGGACATAAATTTAAATCCCGGCTGTATCCCTAACTAAATATTTTCCTTTTCCTGCTGGAATTACTCCTCTCTCCTCGGACCTAGTAGAGATGTTTCTACAAATGTGATGTTCACATATTATAGGCTCGCGACTTTCATTCTCTCTGTGGCCTGCTAGGAGTCCTTCTATGGCAGCCACACCTCTCTATGAAGATGCGGCCTTCAGCCGGCTTTGTCTGCAATGAAAGCACCAGCTCCGGGGGCGTGGTCAACGTGTGTGTGGAAGTTATTGAAGATAATAGCTTCCTGCCCAGCCAGTGTAGCTCAGTGGTTGAGCATTGACCTATGAACCAAGAGGTCAAGGTTGAAATTGCATGTGTTTATATCGATCTGCGCACCTGTCAATGTTTAGGGGCTGGAGGGAAAGGCCAGAGAGACTCCTGGGAAGAGGGAACCCCTCAGGCAGCCCTGGCTTGGCCTAGCACAGGGCCCGGTGGGTGCCTCTGCCAGGACTGGAGGAGCGGAAGGAGGAGGTGGAGCATGAGGAGTCTCTGCGGGGGGCCTGGCTCAGCGCGTTTGAAAGGGCGACTCTTTGCGTTCACAAGCGGACATAGAGGCCTGCATGAGCCACCGCAGCCCAGTCTCTGGTTCTGGGCATTTGGGGGGCCTTCATGTGACCACAGAGCCATCACCACCAATGGTATTTCCTCTCCACGGAATGGTTTGTTTGTTATTAAAAACAAACAAACAAACAAACAAAAAAACCACACAGCCGAAACCGGTTTGGCTCGGTGGAGAGAGCATCGGCCTGCGGGTTCCATTCCAGTTAAAGGCATGTACCTTGGTTGCTGGCACATCTCCAGTAGGGGGCTTGCAGAGGGCAGCTGATCGATGTCTCTCTCTCATCGATGTTTCTAGCTTTCTGTCCCTCTCCCTTCCTCTCTGTGAAAAATCAATAAAATATATTTTTTTAAAAAAAGAAAGAAAGAAAAACACAAAGAAGTGAGGGTTTATACAACTGGAAGAATACCCAACTAGAAGCAAGTATGAAAACCAAAAACAATGACAACAGCATTGGCAATCTGTATGTTAGAGCTACGTAAGTGTTTCAGGTGAGCCAGACTAGAGACCGTCCTAAAACACACACACACACACACACACACACACACACACACACAACACACAACACACACACAGACACACACGCATGCGCACACACACAGAGACACACACACAACACACACACACACGCACATGTGCACACACACACTTCAATCTTGTTACGCCTCATGGGAAGCTTACACTCCCCCAGGTCATCCCTAATTTGCAGATGAGGAAACTGAGCAGGAGGGAGTGCAAGTTTCCCGAAGTCCTACCGCTAACCACCGGCAGCCAGGATCTGAGGGGCAGGCTTCTAGCACATTCTACATCGCTGCCCGGAGATCCACACGTTTCTATTAGCAACCTATTGTGTTCTTGTGAGGAGGCACAAAGAGAAGAAGGAAAACAGCTCGTGGAGTCCGGCAGGCGGCAATGATTTAGCAGGAGAGAAAACTGCACGCGTGAGCTCGGCACTGACCGGTGGGTGTGATGTGCGTCCGCGGAGAAGAATATAGGATGAATGGCATGCGGTGTAGCAGGAGGGAACGGAGGCAGAGTGCCCAGGTGTGAGAATCTGGGTTTTCTCACCTCCGAGGCAGGTGATGATGAGTCTCAATTTCCTTATTTATGAAATAGGATCAGGAACAGAAACCTCGCAGAGCACTGCTGTGCGTGTCCTGTGAACACGATAGAGCAGGTGGTGGCTTTTGAAATATATTTTTTTACTGATTTCAGAGAGGACAGGAAAGGAGAGAGAGAGAGAAACATCCATTATGAGAGACAATCACGGATCAGCTGCCTTCTGCACACCCCACACTGGAGCCCACAACCTGGCCCTGTGCCCTGATGGGGAATCAAACCATGACCTTCTGGTTCATAGGTCCACACCCAACCACTGAGCCATGCAGTCAGGCAAGCCGTTTAACTAGTTAATTACTACACTGCATTTCCTCGGCCGGTCTTCTCTATGTCCACTCAACACCCATGAGGACACATCTACATACGAGAGGCTGAGAACATTAGTCAAGACTGAAAAATACTGTATTTATTTTCTTCAAAATGAACGAACGGATGCTAACGCAAGGATTTCGTCTTTTAAGCGCATGTCTGGTGATATCATTTATCATTTTACTTGGTTTCTAACCATGTTAGAGGAATAGGCGAGAGGGAAAGGTGAATGGATGCTGACATGAAATACAGTGGTACCTCGAGATACGAGTGCCCAAACATACGAGATTTTTGAGATACGAGCCATCGAGCGAGCGATTTTTGCTTTGAAATACGAGCAACAGTTGAGATAGGAGTCATCGCGTGGATCGGCCGGCTGCACACGACCCACCAGTTTACCTCGACTCGAGCGTCTCATAGTTTCCCACGCCTCAAGGTTACGGAAGGAATTAAACTCGTGTCTCGAGCTACCACTGTAAACTTACAAAACTCGACGTTAAACCACGTTGTTCATCTCCCAGGAGAGTCTCCCCGGTAACTCCACGTCTCTTCGATGGGCCTCTGCTTGAATCTTCTCCAAGATGCCGGGCTGTGTTCCTCATCAGGAGAGGTGCTCGCTGCAATCACAGAGCGTTTGCGGGGAGAGCGGTGTTTTGTTCCGGGGTAACAGCTGTGAAGACGAACACATTCCGCTGATTAGCTGGGTGCTGTTGCTGATTCCAAGTAATTGTTATGAGTATTGAAATGCGGCTGAAATGATACGCTTGGCAGTATCAATTTCTGCAGCATCCTCTTCCTATTCATCACATTTGTAATTTTTGTGTTCATCCAGTTCATGGGAATTTTCCTTTCACGACTGTTTGGATTTCATTAGTCATCTCTTCTGTGAACAGGCCAAGCCGTGTGGGTATGTTTGTTAGCAAATGATCACGAAGGAGAAATATGGAAGGAAACAGGATTCTCAGACCCAAGAGCCAGAGAGAGAGCTGAGGCCTTATGTCTATGGAAATGATGTAGAATTGCAGGCTGAGCCAGTTAAAGTCATGAGTAGTCAATCGTTAGTCACTATCTGTACTGGGATCCATTAAATTAGCTGGAAGCCGCTGCCATGAGAGCGGGTAGCAGGTTAAACCCCTCTGGTGCCAGAGAATACGGATTGTTCAATCTGTGTGGTCTGTATTGGCCACAACAGCCCCATGACTCACTCTTGTCCCATCAGAACAAAGCATCCTCGGTGTGTGACTAACAGCATTGCGTTTTTTTACCCTCATCCAAGGGACACGGACAGTCCGCTGCCTCTGGAGAATATTGGTCTGTAAATATGAAGGCACGTGATAGGAATTCGCTCAGACCATTGCAACATCAAGAGAGGGGGCTGTGGGAATATGTGAACTTGACCTAGTTCCTCAGAAATCTCTCCTCCATGGATTGAAAAGCCAATAGCGATTGCAGATGTCTTAGGTGAGGGTAAAGGTAACATAGAGAGTCTTTATAGACTTTGGATTCTAGAAATTGATGATGATTAGATTGATTGACGCTAAATGGATAAAGGTTGGTTTGCTGGTACAGGGTCATAATTGCATTTCTGGTTTTGTATGTCTGTGCCCCCATCTTTTGCTTCCTATGATGTGCATTTTTTTTTCTTTTTAATATATATATATATTATTAATTTTTTACAGAGAGGAAGGGAGAAGGATAGAGAGAAACATCGATGAGAAAGAGACATCGATCAGCTGCCTCTTGCATGCCCCCTACTGGGGATGTTCCTGCAACCAAGGTACATGCCCTTGACTGGAATCAAACCGGGGACCTTTCAGTCCACAGATTGGTGCTCTATCTACTGAGCCAAACCGGTTTCGGCTGATGTGCATTTTCTGTTTCTGGTTTACAGAATTTTAGAATGGATGGCTCTCCATATTCATGGGGATTACCAATATTATCAATGATCAGTATTATCAACTGTGAATATTAATGAGAATATTAATAAGAGTTATCTCCATGTAAGGGCTATTGTAGTGTGATTTAGAAGTTCTATGAGGGGATAAAGTTAACCTGTCTTGTACTCAGTGTAAGTTCATGTACCAAATGTTTTCAAAACATATGCCACTGAGCAACATCGACCTGCTGCCTCTTGCACCCACCCTGACCAGGCATGGAACCCACTGGCCATGTGCCCTGACCAGGAATGGAATCTGCGACCTTTCGGTGCATGGGAGGGTGCTCAGCCATTGAGCCACACCAGCCACAGCAAGGGTGCTCTTTATAGAGGCATGCATCATCACAGCTGTCTTTATCGTATATCAACTATCTGTGCACACATTAAGTTAAACTCTCACAGGACAATCTATTTGAAAAAAAGAAAGAGAGAGAGAGAGACAACCCTAAGTTTAGAACATCTAAACACGTGACCAGTATATCATATCATATGCACCTGAACAGCACATGTCTGTAAAAGGCAATCATGCTTAAGAAGGATATGAATATATCTAAATTAGTGGCTACGTACACATACCAGACTGTGAAAGAATTTATGGGCATCGTGGTTCCATTTGGACTGAATAACATTTTCCTTCCCTGCTAGAGGGATAGTGGAAACAGGAGCCGTGTTCTCCACGGGGGTCATCGCTGCGAAGTAATTAACCTTGACCTTCCTTCAGGCCCCCCGCTCTGCTGGCAAGATTTACAATTACTGGAGTGAGGCGTGTTCTTGCCGCTATAATTCCATGGGCAGTGGTAATAATCCAAACGGGAGGGCATTCAGAGCGACTTCCGCGGGCCCTGTTTCTCTCCAAGTAGAACGCGTTATCGCGAAAATGCAATCCCCCTCATGCAGGGATCACAGGGCAGAGGGCTGAAGTGATGGAATTATACGAGACAACTAATTATCTGTTGTCCATTTGAAATTTAAACAATTTCACTTTCCATAATTACTTCTTCCTCGTTGTGGGTTCAATAACTAAATCCACTTGTTAAACAGGCATTACAGAGAAATCCTGGAGGGGGAAAAAAACATGATTCTAAAGATTTAGAGCCGGATTTAAGTAAATGATCATTATGCAATTTTAGTGCTCTGTGGTCTCGTGTGATGTGCTCATTACCAACAGAAAATTCCCTATCTGTGCTCTGAAGGAATCCATTCATTTCCAAAGTGGCTGTGTCAGGGAGGTGGAGGATGGCCACATTGGTGCAGGGCTATTATTTATTGATGTCTGGCCGAATGTCGGTTTTAGAAACGTGTACTAAAGTGCTTCCCACCATCATGTATTGAATTAATATGCCACTCTGCTTTGAATGTATTCAAAACTGAGGAGAAATGTGGCTTTAGCTCTTCTGGAGGGATTAGAGTATTCATTTCTAGATGGAACACCGTCTCTAATCTTGCCTCTGTGTGCACGCGTGCGTACGTGCTCATGGGAATTGAGTTAGTATTGATCCCAGTGGCAGCAGCTACTGGCTGCCAGACTCTCACCAACCATCGCCCGTGCAGACCTGGGTTAAGATCACCCACAGACACCCGGTGTGGGCTTATGCTCTGTGGAAGGCAGTTAGGTCACTGTGGTAGAATCTGCTCTGTCACTAAATGGAAGGTTTTCTTAAGTTTTACTGCTTCTTCCTTGAAGCAATCTTCCCTCCAGCCGTGTTATGTCCCCATGGTATTTTCCATGTTCTGCTAAATCACATACATGCAGCCATAGGAAATGTGGTTAAAGCACGCATGCAGCCTGCTTTTAGTCTAATGTGTACCCCAGTCAGACATGTTACCATTATCTTAATGATGTCTGTGGTACCACGGGGCATGATTCAGAGTGTTTTGAAATCAAATACATATTTAAAGCTCATAAAAGGTGAATATTGTTTTAATACAAGGAGGATGTAATTATTATCATTAATTGTTATTAATAATTATTCATGTAATTATTCCAGGGTAAAATAAAATAGGAAAAAGGCTTCTCAGGCTTGAGCGTTAAGTTGTTCTTTGTGGGATTTTTAATTAACTCACTTTTCATTTTAATCAACTGACTTCACTATTTTTCTTGCAGCTTACTGACATTGCAAAAAGCGGGATTTTCACTGGGCTCAGTTGTGTATATTTTGAAGATATTTTGTACGTGAACTTACAGGAAGTGTGAGATAGGAATTTTATCTTCTCATTGAACCTCTAAACAACACTGCCATAGCCCTTCCATGGGGATAATTCTTTTTTTTAAAATATATTTTATTGATTTTTTACAGAGAGGAAGGGAGAGAGATAGAAAGTTAGAAACATCGATGAGAGAGACATCGATCAGCCACCTCCTGCACACCCCACTGTGGAGATGTGCCCACAAGCAAGATACATGCTCCCAACCAGAATCGAACCTGGGACCTTTCAGTCCGCAGACCGACCCTCTATCCACTGAGCCAAACCGGTCTCAGCAATAATTCTTATTAATATCATGTAAAAACCAGGGAACGTGACTGTGACAGGAGGGCTGGAGGAGCATGAATATGTGGGTGCTCGCGGTGGGTGACGGCTCCGCCTCATCATCACCTTTTTGGGTAGAAAATTGCTGAGACCCGGGGAGCAGAGGCGCCATCGGAGGCCTCCAGGTCTGCGGCTGAGAGAGGTGACATGGCCGCCAGCTTCGCTCTGAGGCTTCCTAGTGGCCGCTCCCTCTGCCGCCCGCTGCCCAGCTCGCTGACGAAGACCATCTCCTCCCAGGATGGAGCAGGTTGCTGCCCATTCCATTTAAAAGCCAAACTGGGGAGATGAGCACATTTTTTAAAAAATATATACTTTATTGATTTTTTTACAGAGAGGAAGGGAGAAGGACAGAGAGTTAGGAACATCGATGAGAGAAAGACATTGATCAGCTGCCTCCTGATCACCCTCCACTGGGGATGTGCCTGCAACCAAGATACATGCCCTTGATCAGAAGCAAACCCGGGACTCTTCAGTCCGCAGGCCGGCTCTCTATCCACTGAGCCAAACCGGTTTGGGCCTGGTCTATTCTTTTGAAGAGAATCAAGATATGTTCTCCTTCCCCCTCTTCCCTCACCAAACATGTCACGTTGGCAAAAGAAATCATTTGAACTGAAGACAATTAAGAATCAAAAGATATGAACTCTCTCTCCTCTTCTTATCTGCCCCAACACCAGGGATGAATTCCCCTTTGTGAAGATGGCACGCGTTCCCCGCTCTCCCGCACCAAGATAAGGAAGCAACTGCCCGATCAGTGCCCCCGGAGGCTGCGGGCATACGCCTGACTCAAAACCCTTCTCACCTTCCATCTTTTTGCCAGGCACCTCCCCTAACCCCCACCCACTCTCCTTTCTTAAAGCCCAAACCCTCTCTCTTTAGCAGCAGTATATATAAGCGCCTTATTTCCCACTCTTTTTTGTAGTTGTTGTTGTTGGTTTTTAAAAACGTATGCGCTTGACTTT
This sequence comes from Lasiurus borealis, assembly GCA_004026805.1. Lineage (NCBI taxonomy): Eukaryota > Metazoa > Chordata > Mammalia > Chiroptera > Vespertilionidae > Lasiurus > Lasiurus borealis. The sequence continues at coordinate 36,535 of PVJN01006358.1, forward strand.
CTCAAGAAAACCGTTTTTAATTTTTTTTATTTAAAAGCAATTGCTGGGAAGCAACTTTATAAGTCCTTCTTTTTTTACATTTTGCTCTCGGTTTATCAGAGGAGAAGATGCAGCTGGAGACCATAAAGCTGTCAGCTGAAGTGTCAGAATTTTCCTACCTGATATTGTTATGACTTCCTCCTCTTGGAAGAAGAAATACAAATGCCGGAGCGAGTGTAGATTAGATATTGATTATTTCTGAATCACCACGCCCGGCCAGAGGGAAAGCTTACTTTTTAATATGAGCAAAAACAATCTGTTTTCCCCAATCAATGCTCGAGGTGCAGGAATGGGGAGCTGTCACCGGCTCCCCACGGCTCCGCCTGGCTCTTGGGCGGAAGGAAAGGAGGTGGGGAATCCGTGCTTCAGAGGTGATCTTTCCAGAAGGAGATCAAAGAGCAAGCCTGGCGCACGCTGGCATAAGCCATAGGCAGAGGATGGGCACCGGGCCGTGACTGGCGGTTAGAGTGGCATTACATATGCCTTGTGTTCACATTGCATGAGGCCTATCCTGTTTTCCCTGCTTTCCTCCTGACAGCCGGAGGAAGGAGGCCTTCAGCATTCTCCTGAGTCTAAGCGGCACGGACACGCACCCTCCACCAGACCTATTCACAGCGAGGTGAATCGTCCCGATAAAATGACAGTAACTAACTGGCAGTTGGGTCCAATCATCTTGATTCAAGCGAGTCCATGGAATTACTGTTCACTTTCACTCTAGATGGTAATGGGAAAACTATTTATTTGGTCAAAAGATCCAAGGTGGTAAGAACTAAAAGAATTTAAAAAAAAAATGGTGATGGAAAGAGGTTTGATGTGAAAGAAAGAAATAAAATAAAACAAATGAAAGAGATTTTTGACTTGGGTGGTAGAGAAAAAAAGGGGAATAAAAAACCTGCTAAAATTTATTCAATCTGGTACGGATGCTATTCTGCAAACCTACTTTATATGTCACAGCTATATAGGTCCAGTTATCAGAGAGAGAACAAGATAATGCCACCCAGTGTCTAGAACACGGAAGCCTATGGCACAGCTTTAATTTTCGTGAGTTAGATGTGATACAAACTATTCTTGCATAAGCAAAACAAATGGGTACAAGTAATTTAATATGGATTAAATGACTATGCTAACAATAGACAGATATGTAAATTGACCCTACCTCTTTGACACCCATAGCCAATCAGGAGTGACTATGCAAATTAACCCGACAAAGATGGCGGACCTGTGGGCAACATGCACGCATGCGGGCGCCAAGCAGCCAGGGCCCCAGGGACGCCACTGGATGTCCAGTCCTTTCAGTCTGGCCTGGGGACAGCTGAAGTTTCTAGGCCTTTTGGTTTCTGCAGCCCCTGGACCAGAAGCGGAAACCCAGAGTACAGGGAGCACCAGGAATGCTGGGAATCATAGTTCTGGTGGCAGACATGTTGAGGGATCTCCTAGACACTAGAGCAGAGTGAGCCTGGAGCAAGTTACTGTTGCGGGGGGAGATGAAGGGAAAGCAAAGGTGAGAGACATAAGTAAAGTCACAGTGTCTGGAAAAATTAAAGGAAGATATCCTAAAACTTCCAGGAAAGCTCCACCGATGAAGCAACAACAAAAAATGCCTCTGTAGTCCTGTGAGCAACAAACCAAACTGGGTTGGGGTCTCAGACAATTTGCTCCTATGATTGCAAAGACAGACAGGGGACTTCCAGATTGGAGAGGGTGCAGGTCAGGCTGAGGGACCCACCCTCCATGCATGAATTTCATGCATTGGGCCCCTAGTGTTTTAAATAATTGCTTTACAGTGCTCAGTATATGCTTTCCAATGAAAAGATAACTATTAGGTTGATATTCAATCAAATTCTACTTCTTTAAAATTATAAATGCACCAAGGCTTCATACTGGTTCTCACTGCCTGGCTAGTTATCTAGAAGTCGAAGATCTAAAGAGTGTCAAGTCACTGAACAGGGAATCCTTAGAGCAGTGGTTCTCAACCTATGGGTCTCGACCCCTTTTGGGGTGGAACAACCCTTTCACAGGGGTCGCCTAAGACCATCGGAAAATGCAGATATTTACATCACGATGCATCACAGGAGCAACATTTCATGGTTGGGGGTCACCACCCCATGAGGAACTGTATGCAAGGGTCTCGGCCTTAGGAAGGTTGAGAACCACTGCCTTAGAGGTTTCACTGGCAACAGGACACCTGGAGACAGATTGGCTTCTCGTGGTGATTCTTCGCTAATACCTTTGCCCACATCTTAAGCTCCAAGCACTTTCTGCTTAACACGCTGTTTCATTTTGCCTTTATTTCCATAGAAACCGGCGAGCATGGGGATGTCCCAACAGCTCTGCTTGCATCCGATCTCTTGCCAAAACGCTCCGCTGCACCAGGTGTTGGCGTTGTACTGTACAGTGACTCAGATTTCTGTTCGGAATCCGATTGGTAATAACTGCCCTCCGCTGGATTCCCTCCCTGCTTTTAATTTTAAAAGATGCCATATTAAAAATTTAGCACACTCATTTCTTATGTCACTTAATTATATAGTTCAAATTAAAGGATGCCTCTGCATATATTTATTGTGTACCTTTTAATCAAGATAAATATGTTTCATTTAATCTTCAAGTATGTAATATATTTTAGAATCTTGGTAGTTACAAACATTTATAAAGTAGGATTACTTGTACTCTAGAAATCATATTGAGTGAAAGAGGAAAAAAATCATGAAAATCATCATTTGAAGATACAGTTTTTTTAAAATGTGGGCTATCTATATTACTACTGATTTATGAGATCGGGTGATTTTAAGGGGGAGGGGGTGGGTAGTGAAGGGGGATGGATCCTGCACACATGAGCCTTTGCCAGAAAGCACAGCTGAGGGGAGATACTGAAAAGGAATAATGGGATCGCAGAAGACAGAAGACGGAAAGCGGTCCAAACGTGTAGGAAAATAAGTAGCATAATGCGCCTAAAGTGGAGAACACTTAGCACGTTGGATTCTTCCAGCCATTTAGCGCGTCTCCTTAAATGGAAACGCAATTTGCCAGGAGAATGTTGTGCTGACAAGAAAGGGCTGCAGGAGCTGTTGGCAGACTAACACCGTTTTTGCCTTCATTTGTTGGGTTTCCAGATCTCCATCCTTCCGTGTGGCTGTGTAAAAATTTCCCGGGTCCCCTGGTGTCTGCGTTCAGTGGCCAGTGGCTGAACCGGCCTGGCCACGAGGAGCGTGCTTGTCCATCCTTAAAGGGTCATTATTTGATGGGCACCAATTTTCCTTGAGTTCTAAGCAATTTAATGTCCTCAGCCTCCTATACTGCCATTAGACATGGAGTAGACATTTGATACCTTACCCTTTTGAGCCACCAACTGACAGGTGAGTGCCCGCATACCAGCCAGTGTCCATCGCAATGCTGGCCGTGGGAGTGTGTGGGAGGCACGCTTTTCCATACTCAATGTCACTCCAAGCGGCGTCCTGCCCCCGGTGGCGAGTCACGCGAGGAGTGAACATATTCACAGCAACTTTGGAGAAATTCCATTGAAAACTAGATTTTCTGTTATATCCTGAGACTTTCAAGCTTTAAAGATCTTATCGAGAATTTAATTAGACTAGCGTCCTCAATTCCCCGCCTTAGGGAGTGTACATTAAAACCGTTCTTTCCTTTGGGAGGTGAGACAGAAATGAGTAAGTTCAGGTGTTTTAGCTCGGGATGATACAACTCGGCCTGCATGTTGTAGGCCCATCGCATCCTGAATGCCGCAGTTAACCTGCACAAGGGAACGTCATGACCGCAGATGGAATGAATGAGAAAAATTAAAGGGACGTATCTAATGTGCTCATCACAATTAGATAATTAATTTCCCACAGATCTCAGCGCAGGCACCTGTTCTTCCTGAGGGCTGGACCTTGTCTCCACTTCTCTCCCAGTACAGTGGCTCCTCGAGGTACGAGTGCCCTAACATACGAGGTTTTTGAGATTCGAGCCGTCGAGCGAGCAATTTTTGCTTTGAAATACGAGCAACATTTGAGATAGGAGTCATCGCGCGGATCGGCCTGCTGCACTGGACCCACCAGTTTACCGCGACTCGAGCGACTCATAGTTTCCCACGCCTCAAGGTTACGGAACGAATTAAACTTGTATCTCGAGGTACCACTGTGTGTGTGTTTATAGGGTGTCATTCAGGGAAATGGCCATCTGTGTGCCCGCTGCAGGCCGGCTGCTTTTGGGTCGGGATCCTGCCTGGGCTCTGGTGGCTCCCCATCTCCTGGGCGTGGAACAAGGTGCTAGGAGCTCACAGTTTCAGGGACAACGGATTACTGAAGAGCCATCCAGGCAATGCTGCCCCACTCTGCTTGTGTGTCCCTGATTGAGACAAATGGGGGTGCATTCATCTGCCCACACGTGGCTCCTCTCTGCCTCTGGGTGAACCTGTATAAGCACACACAGCTCCACGTAGGAATGCTCGCTCTGTGTCCAGCCCCGTTTCAATCGGTTTGCACACACGCCCTCTTTGCATGTTCAGAAGAAAGCAGCCCGAGGAGCCAGCGCCGTGCAGAGGTGCATGGGAAGTGGATGAATGAGACGGGAGCACAGGCCACAGAGGTCTCCCTCCGGGAGGCACGCAGCCACCTGCAGAGCTGAGAGGGGTGCGGAGCCGGTGCCCCTGCCCCTACAGGGCCCTGGTCTCCAAGGGAGGCTTCCGAGTCACGTATGTCCCAGTTTGCTGCTCTCCAACATCTGGGAGCCTCTGTCTTACCCAGGCCTGGGCTGTTGCGTGGTGGACCCATTTCTCAGCAGGCACCCTAACAAACGGGCGAGAGCTTTCAGGACATGTGGTTCTTTTTTCTTTTTAATATATTTTATTGATTTTTCACAGAGAAGAAGGGAGAGGGACAGAAAGTCAGAAACATCGATGAGAGAGAGACATCGACCAGCCGCCTCCTGCACGTCCCAGAGTGGAGATGTGCCCGCAAGCAAGGTACATGCCCTTGACCGGAATCGAACCCGGGACCTTTCAGTCCGCAGGCCGACGCTCTAACAATGGAGCCACACCGGTCTCGGCAGGACATGTTGTTCTTAACGCTCTGTCCATTCTGTGGTCTCTGTCCGTCCCTCTGATGGTGGCAGCGGTTCTCAGATTCCCCAGGTTGTAAGGATTCACCGCTCGGCACTGAGGAGGCTGTTGTGACTGACAGCAGACTCCCCTCTGAGATGCTTCTCTCTGGCCCTTGCAGGTCTTCCATCGCACCCCCTGATGAGGACCACGCCCCCTTTATGAGACATTCCTCAGGCGTGGTACCTTCTCTATGTCCACCTTTCTTCCTTCTACCACTTTCTTCTACAGCAAAGACCAGTTCCCACATGCCCCAGGCCCACACGTGACCCTTGCCCCAGTCAGGTGGGATCACATGGTCATCCTGAGAGCCCTGCTGCTCCCCCTGCTAGTCTGTCACCACCCCGCCTGCCTGACACTGTGGCCCGCCTAAGGGGACTCGTCCGTCTTCTGTTTTGTTTGTTTGTTTGTTTGTTTGTTTGTTTCCCTAAGGAGATGCCACACTCAGGATTCCCTGGCTCCAGCCCCTGTTCTGGAAACTGCATTGTATCACACACAGTTCCCCATTCCTCCATCCCTGCTGGCCCACGCTCGCCGCCGAGTTCTGACCCTCCAGATGAAAACCTCTGATCTGAGCGGTGCTCGGTCCCGAGCATCCCCAGGATCCCCAAGCTCTCTTTTCTCCGCAGGATTCGGGGGGCGGGGGGAGGAGGGGAGCTGATCTGCCTTTGCTGATTTGACAGAAAGAACAGCATCCCAGCCGATGCACCCCGAGGAGACACGGACAGACGTTTTCCCTGTGATCTTCCCCGTTTCATTTTCAAATTTATTTCCCCAGGCCGCGTGAGTGTGCCATCCTTGAACTAACTTTTAACGGCGAGCCGCGCAAAGCGAGTCTTTATTACATTGTCGTTGCCGCCACAGATTTTTCAAAGTAAAGACTATAAACTATCAAGGATGGCATCCACAGCCAATTCTTTCCTTTCCCCGCTACCATAATGCTCAATGGAGCTAAATGCGTGTGCATTTTTATTAGCTGGAAAGCACGAATCTTGAGATGTTTATCTCAAGGTCACCAAAGGTCATAGCACCCATAAAGGCAAGTCTTGAACATCACATGGTAATGGAGATGGCCCTCCATGGGCAGTGAGTTGGTTTATTGTAAAGCTTATCACCCACAATGGCAGAACTGGGAGGGACCCTTAAGATCAGCTATTCCAACACCTTCATTGGAAAGATGGGCAAATAAGAGTCCCGAGAAATGACATTACCGGCCCAAGGTTACACAATGACTTCATTGTGGTTTCCCATCGTGTGAGAAAGCTGCATTTTGGACGAGCATTAATTTTATCGCCGAGAGAATGTGTAATCCGTACAGCAGACAACAAAAAAGAGGGGGCATAGAAATAAACACCCTGGCGAGAGGAGGGTGGGAATATTCTCAGACTCATCATGTCATGCAATGTGCTTCTTTTCCTGCTAGAAATGGGGTTTACAAGGAAGCCCAGGCAGATACTGTCTCCGCACGAAGGTGGTTATGGTTGACTCTCTATTTTATTCTGTCGCCTTTTTGTTGAAAGCAGTGAGACTCCAGGGAGCGTGAGAGCTGGTGACAGGTAGAGTGTCTGGGAGGTGGATGTCTGCTCAGCAGGATATGGGAAGCTGACCCCGGAACCTGGAGACTTGTTCTCCAACACCCACCACCCACAACAGCATGTAAGGCTGTTTCCGGCAATCTTTTCTTCATGGAATAGAAACATGCCCGCAGCCTTATCGTACGCTTGTTCGGTTTATTAAAAATGATGTATAGTTTCGCGTGTGGGGTTATTTAACTCTGAGACTGGACTCCAAAAGCAGGCTGCTGTGCTCTGAATCCAACATCTGGAACATTCAATGGGAACCTAAGAAAGTTACATATTTCCTTGGAGTCTGCGTTCTCTACTGTCAGAATTCACTAAAGCGACACAGAGAAAGCACCCAGGCCAGGCCCTCATGGGCACTGTGTGACCTCCATCGGTTGTAATCCCCGGGGGTCGTCCCCGAGGTGGCAGTGGTAGATAGACAGTGGAGTAACGTGGTAGCATAGAATGTCAGGACAACAAAACGCTGCTGGGAGAAAAACCAGTTTTGAAACGGGCTGGTGTGGGCTGTTGACGCTCTCAGCTGTGTGCTTGCTGGATCTCTCCCCGTCTCGCTGGTGCATGTCGAAGTGTCCAGCGGGAACCTGGATCCGTCTGCTTCCTCTCAAAGTCCTACCATGAAGCCTCCTGAAGTCTGACACTCGGCTGTAAGGCTCACACACTTTAAGGATGGTTCCGTCTTCCTAGAGAGTTCTCCCATTTTCATTGCATCATGCTCTCTGTGGTTCCTTGCTTGAATGCCTCTTCTGCCTGCAATCTGTATAGCTGAAACTCCTTTTTTTTTTTTAATCCTCACCTGAGGATATTTTTCCATGGCTTTTAGATATAGTGGAAGGGAGGCTGGGGAAGAGAAAGAAAGAGAGAGAAACATGGATATCAGAGAGACTCATTGATTGGTTGCCTCTAGCAGGCCAGGAATTGAGCCTGCAACCGAGGTAGGTGCCCGTGACTGGGCAAACCAGCGACCCTTTGGTGTGCCGGTTGACTCTGGATTGTGGACTCACAAAATACATGCAAGTCACCTCAAAGTGGATTAAACACTTAAATGGGAGACTTGAAACCATAAGACTCCTAGAAGAAAGCATTGGTCTTGGCCATATATTCTTGGATTTGACACCAAAGGGAAAGGCAATGAAAGCAAAAATAAACGAGTGAAACTACATCAAACTATGAAGCTTCAGCAGCACAGAGGAAGCAATCCACAACATTAAAAGGTGACCCAGAAAGTGGGAGAAAATATTTGCACACCATGCATCTAGTGGTCTAGGAGTTAATATCTATTTATAACAATGAAAGTATAATATACCAATTAGACTGGATAACCGAAATACCTTCCAGAAGAAGCCAAGGCAGCAGGGGCAGAGGCAGAGGTAGGGGCAATCAGGCAGGCAGGTGAGTGGTTGGGGCCATCAGGCAGGCAGGCAGAGTAGTTAGGGGTGACCAGGCAGCCAGGTGAGTGATTAGGGGCAATGAGGCAGGCAGAGTAGTTAGGGGTGATGAGGCAGGCAAGCAGGTGAGTAGTTAAGAGCCAGCGGTCCCAGATTGTGAGAGGGCGTAGGCCGAGCTGAGGGACTCCTGATCCTCTTCCTGTGCATGAATTTCATGTACCGGGCCCCTAGTAGTACATAAAAGGAAACCAGACAACTTAACAGCAAAGAAACAAACAGCCCCTCTCCGCCTGCCCAACCCTGTGGTGGCTTTCCCTGTGGCCTCTCCCCACTGTTGTCGCTTTGTCCCAAAGGAATTGTTGCTGAGTGTTGCTGAGTCAGTCTTCTCAGCTTTTTACCTGTTGCCTTGGAGAGTAGATGAGACCAACGTAGGGCAGAGCGGCAACTTCCAATCTTCCCTGCGGAATTGGAAAGCAACTGCTGACGTCCCCTCCCCGTATCTTATTATTCTGCCAGCTTCTCTAAAAGCGCTTGTCTAATTTGAATTCTCATCTCTTCCCCGCACTCACATTAATAACGTTCTCACTTCTCCAGACAATTTATAATGGAGTATTCTGTGACATTGATAAAGCAGGGAGTGCCGGGAGAAAGCAGACGTGGAGGTAGATAGTGGCAGTTAATAGATAAAAAGTACCTTTGGCGGCCTGATGAAGCCGAGAAGCTCATTGAAAATCACCTGGTATTTGTTGTTCTGCAAGTAATTTGGAATTTTCGTGTCTCTGGGCCAGGCAAGAAATCAACTTCAGATAGCTTTGTATCAAGCTGCTATTACAGAGGCAATAATTTAATTTGTGTGATTGAATTAAACCATAACAGAAGAAGCACAAAACGAATATTTTTTAAAAGCACCGACCCCAAAATAGTAGGGGTATATTGGGCAACAATATTAAACACAAAATTCATACCAGTTCTTCTGGCCAGTTTGGCTCAGTGGATAGAGCCTGCCAACCAAAGAGTCCTGGGTTCAGTTCCAGTCAAGGGCATGTGGCTCGGTTGCAGGGCGCATGCGGGAGGCAACCAATCAATCTGTTTCTCTCACATTGATGTTTCTCTCTGTCTTTCCCTCTCTTCCACTCTCCCTAAAAATCAATAGAAAAATATCCTGAGGTGAGGATTAAAAAAAACAAGAGATAAAAGGAAAAAGAAAACAGTGTAATGCCATCTAAGCCTGTAGGGTGTAGACAAGAGCAACTCACGTTGAAGGAACTGAAAACTCTCTTCTGGGTGATATTTTCAGGGAGTCAAGGATGAAACCTCAACCAGATTTCCATAAAGGGTGGGTCAGAAGTGAGTCTGTGAAGCGTTATGGAGGGGCCAGGAGAGGGAGGTGGGGGTTGGAGCTACTTAAATGGATGAGGGGGAAACAGGAAAAGCTGGGTGTGGATTTTAACAGAAACAGAAATGCTCACTGGGTATATTTATTGCCTTGAGTTTCTTTGTATTCCCACACTATCTTCCCATTCCCAACGACAGTCTTTGAATGTTATATGTTTTCATGTTCCTTGCTGTGCATGACACAAAACTGGTAGCATTCAGCAGTTAATTTTTTTTTTTCAGTTGTTAGACCAATTCTCTGTATCTTGATACCTAAAAATCTTTTTTTTAAAAAAAACCTACTTGATTACATTGGAGAGCTCACAAGTTTTGGAGATTTCATTAGAAACGCCTTGGGGAGGACTGAGACAAGGATTGTGAATCCAGCGTTTAGTGCTACTTTTTGGTGATGGGACCTTTTTGATTGTAGAGTGGACAACTGCTAGAGCAAGAAGCTGGATGAGGCTTTTACCAACTTCTGGAGCCTAGAGAGAGAGCTGGGAACCCGGGGCCTGGCAGGTGTGAGAACCGGGAAGAGTTTTCAGACTCTTCTTCCCTCTGGGCTGGAAACTCAAAGTAAAAAACCGCTGACGTAAGGCCCAGAGACATACCAATGACTAATGTGCACGTGAAAAATAAATGCAAGCGGGGCAAATTAAAGATCACTACGAGATATATAATATCCGCCGGAGAAGCCGATGTAAAAACGACAAGTCATACCGAGTAAGGCAAGGAGATGAATCAACCACAACTCTCAGCCATGGCTGGTTAGCATTTAAAGGGGACACAAATATTTTGCAGTTCCTTTTCAACATTTCAAACTGCAGTAAGTTGTATCGTGATCCAAGGTAGTTAAAAATACGACCTTACCGCTGTGATATTCCCACTCCGAAGTATCTAACCAAGAGAAATGTCCACACAGAGACCTGTGCACACATGTGCATAGCTGCTACACTGTGCAACAGACAAAACCTGGGAGAAGCCAGATCATTGGTTCTTCACAGAGCATTAAGAGATATTGTATTATTAATTCACATGATAACATACATTAATCTCAAAATAATTATGCTACGCAAAAGGAGCCATACAAAAACAGCGCATATTTCATTATCCCGTTTAACTAAAATCTTTGCAAAGGTTAACTACTCCATAGTGACAGGGCCCGCTGATTATAAGAGAATGGACATGTGGGGTGCTGGAAACCGGACACTGTCTCACTCATAGAAAGATGTGGACAAGAGACCAGAAGGCTGGTCCACCTTAACTGCTCTGAAAGGTCAGAGCTAACCACTCACTGTTTAGTTGAAACATTGTTCGCTGAAGCAGCCTCAACCTGTTTGTCTCATGTGAATTTCTGTTCTTGGAATTTCCTGCCTAAAGGCTAGGAGTGTGTCCCATAGTCTTAATAAAAGGGATAGCAAGGCCAAAGGAGGGTAGGTAGTCTTTCCACTAGAGGAAGGCTCCCGCCTGCCCACCCACCCCCCATATTTCCAAATTAATATTTTTCTAGCCCCTCTTTTCATTTGCTTGCAGCCTCCTCCAGAAGCTGAACCCTGAATGGGAACCCTGAACCACGCGGGCCATGAAAGAGATTCCCACAAAGGGGGTATATGGCATGATTGATTGCTTCTTTCTCTCACTCGCTAGGATGGTTTCATGGGTGTATACACGTGTCAAAACTCACTGAATTTTAAACTGGATATGTTCATTTTATGGGATGTCATTTTTACCCTTGTTTACATAATCTTGTTCAAAATGGGGGCAAGGGGAGTTCATTGACTAATGGCGGCTATCTAAAGGCAAAATAATCAGAGCGGATAAGAAAGGCAATCCAGACATATGCCATTTAAAGAAATATATCCAGAACATATTTTTGATACATAAATAATGAGAAAAATAAGATATATAGAAAGGTCACTATATATGTGACCAAACATTTTTAGAAATAACCCATAGGGAACAGAAGGACAGCAATCACACTGCAAACAACAGACATGTGTCACCCAAACACGTGGACCCAGAAAAGGAGAGTTCTGGAACCTTTGGAAAGACACAGGTGCCCTTGGCTACGTTCGCAGACGATGATGTCGTCATTTCAGGAGATCTGATGCAGGAGTTTGAAGCTTCCCAGACATAAAGCCCACCGTCTCCTTTCTGCTACTTCTGTACACACAGCATCCTCCGCACCACTGTGGAAGCAAACCCAGAAAGTCGGGAAGAGGGGTCCCACCCGGAACCAAGTCTGGGGTTGGAGGGAGCCTGGAAAAAATCTTAAACCGGGAAAATGAGACGAAGGCACCACACAAATGAAGCCAAGAGTCCAATAGATATAATCCGGTCAAAATTTGTTTAAGGTTAAACCTGTCTACAATTGATATTGTTGAACTGTTTTTATACAGTTGATGTTGGTGAACTATTTTATACAATTGATGTTGGTGAACTATTTTATACAGTTGATATTGTTGAACTATTTTTTTAAATTGATATTGTTGAATTGTTTTATAAAATGGATGTTGTTGAACTAATTTATACAATTGATATTGTTGAACTATTTTATACAGTTGATGTTGGTGAACTATTTTATACAATTGATGGTTGGTGAACTATTTTATACAGTTGATATTGTTGAACTATTTTTTAAAATTGATATTGTTGAATTGTTTTATAAAATGGATGTTGTTGAACTAATTTATACAATGGATGTTGTTGAACTAATTTATACAATTGATATTGTTGAACTATTTTATACAATTGATATTGTTGAACTATTTTATACAGTTGATGCTGTTGAACTATTTTATACAATTGACATTGTTGAACTATTTTATACAATTGATGTTGTTGAACTGTTTTATACATTGGAATTGTTGAACTGCTTTATAGCTGCCCACTGCCGATAACCAAATATGGGATGTGCCTCCGGGAGGGTCAACACCATTACCTTCTCAAGTCCCTCCCTTTTCCATCCTTGGCTGGCATGGAGAGGCACGCACTGGAAAGGGGGTTCATTTGTATTCCTGTCCCCAAACATCCAATAAAGCCATCCATAAATTAATTTTATGCGCAATTAAGTTCTTTCAAGTCAATACTTTCTGCATTGATTTTTCTTTTACCATCACGACAGGGTTTAGCACCTTTTACAGCCCTAGGCCCAGCTCTCAGACAGTTGGCCTTCTCTTCTGGTTCCCTTGTCTAATTTTTTTTTGAGGTAGAACGGGCTTTGGAAGAGCTGGTGAAGGAGAAGGCCGATGTCATGAACTGTTTAGGGGAAGGGCCTGTGGTCAGAGGGGAGGGGCCCTCCTGGTGAGGAAATTCAAGTCACAGCGAGCAGCGAGCAGCACAGCCTTTAGACACGGGCCGGGCGGTGGCCAGTATGTCTTAAGAATGTGAATACATGTGATATTAGGGTAAAGTTCTGGCCTCTTTCTAAGTGTCCTTATGGTGATTCGCAAGAAATTTTTACGGAAGACAATTATAATATAAGAGCTTTCAAAAACAATGCTAGGAGAGAATTCGAGAAAGTGGGTGGGTTCCATGGAATGAGGACGCCTCTTCTGAGGGAAAATAAACAAGGTTGGCCCAGGGAGAGGCAGAAAGTCAAGTGTTAGTTCACAGGTTACTATGGAGACTAAATACAACAAGATGAAAGAGAGGTTAGCAAAGTGCTTGTCCTCTGGAGCAAGCTCATGGAACAGGATGAATATGACCTTGACTATCATTGCTACCAAGATTGTTAGTCAGGGTTTGTTTTTAGTTTTACTTCATATTTATTGCATTCTATCCCTGTTTTTTATTTCTCCTTTTCAGAAAATCCAGGCCATCAAGATTACGAAACCCTGTTGCCTCGTCCCCACAGTGGGAGGTCGCGAACACCCAAGCAAGAGCTCAGCGGGGGCACTTCTCTTCGTGCTGCGGGACAGCATTTCCCGTGTTGTGGATGAGAACCAAGGCCAAGGCCAGAGCGTGTCAGAGACTTTAAATCTGTTTGCGGAAGAAGGAAAGGCGGGATTCGTGGCCAACACAGAGTCTCCACGACACGTGATCATGCTGAGGACAGAAGAAATTAGACATGGAGGGGAGGACAAAAGCAGAACTAGTTCCAAAGGCTGAGCCCGCAGCTGTTCTTGAAGAGAAGCTTCCACAGCCCGAGACGATGCTGGCGCAGGTTGACACGCAGAGATGGCCGGGAGGAGCTGGGAAACCAGGGACTTCCTCAGACCACGGAGATGTGCCCACGATGGTGGGATAGTGGGCATGGAGCCACAGGTTCAAGTGTGCAGAAGCCATTTCCAGCATATCAGCGGGCTGAGTCATCTGGAGATGACTGAGGGCATTCCCCAAACCTGAACGGGATGCACAGATGATTGCTCTCTGCCTGACAGCTGAGGGCCTTTCCATCTATCTGTGCTGGAATTGGCTTCTGGCACAGGTGGATGCTGGGAATATACCAGCAGAGGGGCAAGTCTTTGAAATGCAGTCACCCACAAAAAGGCAAGCGCTGACTCTAATATGGTCAGTGCCTGTGCTTAAGGTATTTTAATGTTTTCAGTTTTGGGTGTTTTTTTTAAATATATTCTATTTATTTTTTTACAGAGAAGAAGGGAGAAAGACAGAGAGTCAGAAACATCGATGAGAGAGACATCGATCAGCCGCCTCCTGCACGTCCCTACTGGGGATGTGCCCGCAACCAAGGTCCATGCCCTTGACCGGAATCGAACCCGGGACCCTTCAGTCTGCAGGCCGACGCTCTATCCACTGAGCCAAACCGGTTTTGGCTGTTTTGGTGTTGGTTTGTTTTTTACTGAACATTTCAAGTTACTACTCCTACAAAATATTTCCTTCAGAATAGCTGATGCTCCCTCTGTAACTGATAAAATATAATATCCCAAAAATCAAAATATGGACAACTCAATCCATCTGTCTGGATATTTCTTTGAGCAGGAAGAGGAGCGCTCGGCTTCGGTAGGCGCCGGGAAATGAACATGCAGGAGATGATTAAGTCGCAGGCGGGCAAGCTTTGTTTGCCGCTGTGGCACTAAGGCCTGCTTCCCGCCACGAGGAAAGCTGCATTTTGAGACCTGTATTCACGGAGCAGGGAGAAAGTTCTTCCAAGAACCACTTAGTTTTTTAAGTGTAATGGACTTGGCAGAGCAAAGCCGCCTTACTATCACCGTCCCTAAAATAGTCTCTCCAATTCATAACAGCGTTAGATTTTATAGAACGGGATAAAATAGACGTTGCTACGGTATGCATTTTGACAAATCAGTTGATAATTTCAACTGAAATCATTCCAAAGTTATATTAATAGCCACCCGTGGTTGAACACTTAACTGTGATGCCAGGGATAGTTTTAGGTGATTTATATGCATTTTATCACTTACTGGAGCTTTAATGCATGAAATTTATGCATGGGAGGTGGGGGTGGGGGGGGAAGGGGGATGTCCTTCAGCCCAGCCTGCTCCCTCTCAAATCTGGGACCCCTTGTGGGATGTTCAACCTGGATCAAGCCTAAATGGGCAGTCGGACATCCCTCTTACCATCCAGGACTGCTGGCTCCCAACTGCTTCCCTGCCTACCTTCCTGATTGCCCCTAACCGCTTCTGCCTGCCAATCTGATCACCCCCTCCCAACTGCTCTCCTGCCAGCCTGTTTGCCCCTAACTGCCCTTCCCTGCAGGCCCGGTCACCCCCAACTTCCTTCCTCTGCCAGCCTGGTCACCCCTACCTGCCTTCCCCTGTAGACTTGATCACCCTCAACTTCCTTCCCTTGCAGGCCTGGTCCCTGCCGACTGCCCTCCCCTGCTGGCCATCTTGTGGTGGCCATCTTGTGTACACATGGGGAGAGGATCTTTTGACCAGATGGGGGCAGTCATCTTGTGTGTTAGAGCAATGGTCAATCTGCATATTACTCTCTTATTAGATAGGATAGAGGCCTGGTGCATGGGTGGGGGTCAGCTGGTTCGCCCTGAAGGGTATCACAGATCAGGGTGGGTGTTCCCTTGGGGAATGGGGTGGCCTGGGTCAGGGGCCTATGGTGTTTTGCAGACTGGCCACATCTCCCTGGCAATCCAACCAGAGGCCCTGGTATCTGGGATTTATTTATCTTCTATAATTGAAACTGTATAGCCTGGAGTGGAGCCAAGTCTTCTGCTCCCACAGGCATTGAAACTTTGTTGACTTAAGAGGAGGCCTGGGCCCGCCAGGGTGTGTGGAAAGCTTGGCTTTCTCCATCACCAGGGGCAACCCAAGCCTCCCTCCTGCTCTCTCTGTGGCCGTAGCCATCTTGGTTGGGTTAATTTGCATACTCACTCTGATTGGCTGATGGGCATGGCTTGTGGGTGAAGGGGAAGTATGGTCAATTTGCACATTACTCTTTTATTAGATAGGATCATTGCAGGTTATAGAACAGAGGTGTGATTAGCCCAATTATAGAGACGCAGGAAAAGGTCTGAGATTCTCCATAACTTGTCTGACGCCCCTCTGGGGGCTCTCGGGGCTGGAACCCAAAGCCTTTGCTCTGAGCTTCCACCTCCTGCCTCTTCCTGTTGGAGACAAGAGGAGGGAACTCTAGGGCAAAGGCATCCGGATCCCATTGAGTAACAGACATATGTTTGCGTTGATGTCTCTTCGTGGAATTTTCAGTCTGTTAAACCTCCGTGACAAAGACGTGAATCATAAAACGGTATATAGACACATAAAGACACCCACACTCACGCTCTCCGATGTGTGCATATAAGACCTCCCACACCCGGCGCGCCTTCCCACGCTCAGCCGCGGGAGCCGTCCCCAGCGCCCTGGAAGGTTCCGTTTGGCCTGATGAGGAGTGAGCTGCCGTTGTTGTGAACGATACATTTAATGGGATTTCTCAGAGCAATTCCTGCGCGGTGTCTGCGACGTGCCTGCTCCGTCCTGTACTTTTCACATCGGATCTTTTCCACTTGTCGGTGTTGAAAGACCGTAGTCCATGTCGCTGTCCAATTATCCATGCATCTTAGGAACTGTTCTCCTCAGAGATCAGCATTTCGAACAATCTCTCTCTCTTTCTCTCTCTCTCTCTCTCTCTCTCTCTCTCTCTCTCTCTCTCTCTCTTCCTGTCCCTCCCTCCCTCTCTCCTTCTGCCCTCCCTTCCTTTATAGCCTTCTGCAGTGAATCACTCCTGAATAATCAGTTCTCTGGAAATCTTATTTTTTTTTTTATTTTTTTTCCTTTGTTTCATCCTCACCCAAGCATTATTTTCCCATTGATTTTTAGAAAGAGTGGAAGGGAGGAAAGACAGAGAGAAACACCCACGTGAGAGAGGCACCTGCCTCCTGCAGGCATCCCTTCCAGCGCCAGCGATCAAGCCTGCAGCCTAACATGCCCTTGACTGGAATCGAACCCAGGACCCTTCAATCCATAGGCCGATGGTCTATCCACTGAGCCAAATCAGCCAGGGCACTCTTACTCGTTTAGATTTCCTTTTCGCAAGGGTGGAAATGTACACTCCCTTTCCACACTGGTCTTTTCAAATCCATTTTGCTTTTCTGGAGAATCACAGTCTGACAGTGAAATGAGATCTGCCCGTTCCTATTTCCCCCAGTCAGTGGTCACTGCACAAACCATCCTCATCCTCATTGCCCTTCCTTCCCTCTGACGTCATGTTCCTTCACATCTCATTTTCTGGATGGAACACTCGCCACAGAGGCTACCAGCCCGTGTCCTCCTACCATCACACCTGCCTTTCGGCCCCATGCCCAGGGTCCAATGTCCATGGGTTCGCATGGCACTTCCGCCTGGCGCTGCTCGTGGGAAGGTGAGACAAGGTCAGGAACTCTCTGAGGGTCCTTCTTCCCCAAAAGCTGTCCATTTCTCACGCCAGCAAATGCCAGGCGATGAGTGAGAAATGAGCCCTGCAGAGAGAGGCCCACTAGCTCACATGGGAGATGCTCCCCTCGCTTCTCCTGCTTCTCCGATGCCACCCCCTGGCTGACGGTGACCCCAGGGCTGCGACCCTGCCTGCCAGCAGCATCCACTAGCCTGGCAGTGCTCCTCATGAAGCAGAAGACTCCTCTCTGCCAGCAAACACTTAGCCTGCTCCTCGGAGCCAGCATCACCATACTGAGGAGGAGGATGCTCAGCAAGTGTTTTATTCAATTAACAGTGACGAGAAGCTGAAATGTGGGATTCGCAAGAAACTGTTCTCTTCCTAACATCATAAAGTGTTTCATGTCTCACTGTTTGTTTGGATAACCCAACCTCCTGTGTGTGTGTGTGTGTGTGTGTGTGTGTGTGTGTGTGTGTTCACAACTTGCATTAATGCGAAGGCATTTAAAAGGCTATTTTTGTTGCATGGCATTTTAAAGGAGTTTTACTGACTTTATTTAAGACACGACATGTTACAGACTCTCCTAGCTTCGTGAGTTCTGTATCCATGTGTTCGGGCTGCTGTCACAGAGCACCACAGACCGTGTGACTACACAGATCACACAGGCCCACGTATGTATTTCATTCTTCCAACTCAGAGTTCTGGCAGCTACACGTCAGAGGTGAAGGTGTGTAATGAAACCTACTGAAGTTTCAATCCAAACAATTCCAATGTGTCAACCCAGAAAACACTTATCATCTCAGGAAATGGTGTGATCCTCTCGGCTTTGAATGAAATTGGTCAAAATATTGAATATCCCCTGAAAAAACTTGCAGTAAATGGTTTTGTTTGTGCATGCCACCTTAATGCGTTGAGAGAGGCCAAGGAAATGTGTGTCAGAAGAAGAGAAACAACACACGGAGTTATCACTAAAGACAGACTCTGGCTTCTGGGCAGGAAGTGCCAAAAACGTACGCATGCTTGCAAAGATCGGGCTGAAAATACCAATGACCCAGCATTCTTCTGTAAGCGATCAGTTACACATGTTTCCTCCATTCCAGGAGTGACTCCTCCTTTTCTGCAGGTGCCTCAGTTCTCACTTCACGCCCATGCCTTTTCCTCAAGGACATTTAAGGTCATCGCTCTGTACCCTGCAGTCCGTTCTTTCATATGGCTTCATCCCTGCCCCTGGTTGGCCATAACCGACCAGAAATCATTGATTTATTTCACTTCCGGTTCCAAAGCATGCTCTCTTTTGCATTGGGTAGGCCCCACATATGCATTTCATTGCTCCAAAAAATCCAGAAGTTGTCAGATCAGGTTTGTAAAGCCACGGCACTCACCTTCAGAGAGTCCCTATTTTCCTGGAGATGCAAGATAACTATGCATCCGCTCAAGGTCACCCTTGGGCTCGGGGCCAAATGAATCAGCACTGCTCAGCTAGACTTTCGTGGGGTTCGCTTCACAGAACTTTGTTTCTGACTTTCATTGAAGTCAGTTCTTTATTTCAAGACTTTTGATGCCTTGAGTTCAGAAAAGAGAGAGACAGGGTCCTTCATTGTCAGCCTTAAGGGGAGGACATGAAAGGATTCTCAGGACTATTGAAACTTTGGGGTGGACTGGCGGGGCACTCCCTGGTTGGTCCGAGGCTTCGCAGAAGATGCCCAACAGGTGAGGCTGACCCAGTTGTGCCACGCTGGTGGAAATGGCAGCGTGTCACACAGGCCGCAGGAAAACGGTGCGGAAATCTCTTCAGTTCGGTATTTTAAGGCATATTATTTCCTCAAGAAATCTCGAGAAAAGCAAACCCCGTCGGGAGGCTCTCGGCTTCGCTATTAAGGCTGTTAATAAATATAGATTCCGGGACAGAGTTGCCTTGTGGCTACAATAAGAGTGACTGAAGGAGCGCAGATTCCCACCGACATCTGGTTGACCCAATTTTCCTCGTTTTATAGAAGGAGATGACTAAAGGGAACTTTCAAGAACTGATGTACCTCATAACCATTTCTGTGGACATCCTGTTAATCATCCTCAATAGCTGGAAATCTCTTCTTAGAGAACATTCTATTACAGTGACAGCTATGCTCTCGCACAAAAATGTGCCCTTCGTTCTGCTAAATGATTTTCCTTGTAATCAATTCGTTAGATTTGTGTCTCTCTTCAAATACAGAACACTGGGAGAAACCAAGATGGCGGCAGAGGTGAACACCTAACCTGCTGCCTCGTACAACAATTTCAAAACTACAGCTAAAAGACAGAACGGACACCATCCAGAACCACAGGAAAGCTGGACGAGTGGAAATTCTACAACTAGAAGGAAAGAGAGGGGCTCAAGGAGACTCAGAGCAGCTGCAAAAAGCTGAGGTACAGAGACACGCGCATAGAGAAGACGGATGGCTGAGTGCCTGGCTGGTTCTCTCTAGCAGGAGAGACGGAAATTCCCCAATAATCAAATGAAGGCGGCAGCCGAGACCGGTTTGGCTCAGTGGATAGAGCGTCGGCCTTCGGACTGAAGGGTCCCAGGTTCGATTCTGGTCCAGGGCATGTACCTTGCTTGCAGGCACATCTCCAGTGTGGGGCGTGCAGGAGGCAGCTGATCGATGTCTCTCTCTCATCGATGTTTCTGACTTTCTATCCTTCTCCCTTCCTCTCTGTAAAAAATCAGTAAAAAAATATATTTAAAATGAAGGCGGCAGAGTGAGTTAGCTTTCAGAACACTCAACACAGGAAACAGGAACGCAAATGTACAGTTAGATGGCACCAAATCCAAATGGAGAAACTTCCAGAAGGACAATTTCCAGAATAAAGGGAAGTATATATGCTTCCATAAAACACGTTGTTAATGCCCACATACAAAAGGAGCATGCACAACCCCATTGCCACTACTGGCCTTTCACCAAAACGTCTATCAACATCGATTATGCTAAATCTCATGTGACAGAACATCTCTGCATTTCTCGGGCTCTTTCTTGCTCCTTGGGGAATCATAATACACTTACATGGGCTGACAGTGACAGGAATGGAACTCAATGACTGGTCACTGGGCTGCAAGTGTCTTTCAGAAGATGTGAAAATTTCGTTTTTACGAGTTGAAAATGGATCAGATGTCGGAATAAAATGATTCCTTACCATGTCTATGAACTACCCCAAAATGATAAGTGTATTTAGCACATGTATAAGGTCATTTTGACAGGCCTGGAAGATGACAGACATGTTACGGGCAAATCCACAGCTGATACACAGTCACCACCAATACTTAACGCCAGCCACTGCGTTGACTGTACGTGACTTCAGGGTGGCAGAACATGATAAGAAATTCCCTGCTGGGAGAGGAATCAGTCAAGGTTAAACGTTGTCCGGAAGTTGGGAATATATGGAAAGAGGAATACAAATGTGGGAATGCAAATCAAATCTAAAAGAGAAGATTTATTGTGGCTTCTCAGCCTTTCATTTTTTTATATTTCTCTTACCTAACCAACACCCTCCTTTTTTTTCCCCTGCAGACAGTGGAAGACAAAAATTAAGAAAACCCTGAATTTCGTTCTTACCGGGCTTTGTAACCATAGGAAAATTGCTTCATCTGTCTGTTTATTGTGGGGAATCTCCTTTAATACCTCAAACCTGCACCCTCAAAGCTGAGGAGTAAAGCATGTTGCAACTCAGAGGATGGTGCACTGTCTCATACCCCCTTCCCCCGCCTGCTGGACTTGAAGGGCACCACTGGGACAGAGCCAAGGTCCGCCATGGGCCCTGAGACCTCGGCGTGTTCCTGATTAACGTTCCAGCCGGCGGGACCTAACCACTTGGATCTGGGCCACCTCTCAGGACCGTGTCCAGGGAGCAAACGTGAGGGATGAGGCAACCAGGGACAAGCTTTTCACTCGTCAGGAAGCAGTGTGTCTGCAGCGCGGGGTTCCTGTCCAGGAGCCCTGCCCTGTGTGAGTCTTTGTGTTACAGGAAAGAGGACAGAGCGTGAGAATCAGGCAGACACTCCGGCTGCTGCTCTTCCTCATGATACGGGTTGTCCTCTGATTCGGGGGACTTGTGTCTCCGTGGACCTGGATGACGGGCTAGATTGCTGGCTCACATGTAGGGTAACATTTCACTTTCTCACATCCTCCCTCCACCAGAATTGATAGCCACACCTCCTTCTGGCGGTAAAATAGTATTGTCATGATGTTTCAATAGGGGAGAGAGCACATGTGAACTGAGGGAGGATTAGCAGTTTGCAAGAGGGATTTCTTGGGAGGCCGGCGTGGCTCAGTGGTTGAGCATTGACCTATGAACCAGGAGGTCATGATGGATTCCTGGTCAGGGCTCATGCCACGGTTGCAGGCTCAATCTCTACTGTGGGTCTTGCAGCAGGCATCCAATCAATGGTTCTCTCTCATCATTAATGTCTCTCTCTCTCTCTCTCTCTGAAATCAATTAATTTTTTTTTAAAAAAAAGAGGGATTTCTTAAGAGCACATGCTGTGACCTGGGAAAAGGCAGTAGGACAAATCAGAGACTTTGGGAAGAGATGATGTGTTTACAAAGAACTGGGGGAAGAAGTTAACATTTGGAAAGAAAAGCATATAATGTGTAAAAATCTATGGTTGTGGGTAGTTAGGTAGCTCCTTGTATCAGGTGGGCAAACTGTTAAATTGTGTAAACAATAAGGTTTCCGTCTTATATTCAAAGACAGATCGCAGCCTTCACACGAAGAGCCTGCGGCATGCTATCACCGTTGGCTAACACCAATCCCTTTGGTGTGAAGTGATGAGAACATATTAAATGTTCATTAAGCAGCCATGTGCATCAAGTACAGTAATGAAAGTAGATAAAATGTATAATAAATGGCTATGCCTATGAACAAATAAGGTTACCAGTTTTGAATTGATCCATATTACAGATGTGGAGATTCGTGTGGCACCTTATGAGTAGAAGAGTTAAGTGCTCCTTGTAATACATGGATGATGTCAACATATCCCTTGACACAAATTTGTTTTTTTTTATTAATGTGTTACATGTATACATATCTTCTCATTGCTCCCCTTCTCAGGCATACTCTAACCCTCCAGTGTCTTGTGTTCATTGGTTATGCTTATATGCATGCACACAAGTCCTTTGGTTGATCTCTTATCTACCCCGCCTCTCCTTAACCTTCCTGCTGTAATTTGACAGTCTTTTTGATGAATACAAGCAATTAAACAACATATTTATATGAAACTAAAGGAAACTCGCTTCAGGAGAGTTCAATGCCTATCTTTTCCTCAATGGTGAGTAAAAATTAAACAGTTATCTTGAACGTGCTGATCCAGGTGTGTACCAAATTAAAACTGTACTAAGGCATGCACATGTGAAAGATGTCCTTCCTACCTAAGGAAACACAGTCGTATGTGTGCTGCCAGGTGGACCCTGGAATTAATGGGGTACACCTTGTAGAGTATGTTATTGTCCAACAACTATGCTGTACAGCTGAAACCAATACAAAAAAATACATTAGATGTAAAGTGTAATTTAAAAGTAAAAAATTTTTAAAAAATAACATGTAGTTGGGTTTTTGCTGTTTTTATCTAACTTTCTCTTTAACACAAAACCTTACTCCTTCTCTATCACCAAATTTATGAATTAACCTTACCCGTGAATGAGAGTATCACTCTGCCTAAGGGCAGATTTCTTAATTAAGGATGTGTATTTCAGACCTAAAATACAAATTGGGTGAACTCCAGATACCTTGTCTTTGGGATAATAAATTAAATGTCATTAGGAAGAATCTCTTTCCCGCTATATTCTTCCGATAACGTATCTTTGAACACCATATTTCTCATAAGACATGTCTGTCAAATATTTAAATTGGATTATTAATTTATTCTCGTCGCTCGGGGGCAGAGTTTAAGTTTATATGCAAATGTCACAACTTCTAAAGGTCTGAATTCATCTCGTTTGTTGAAGTTTGACTTTGTATCGAAGGGAGTATGCATACGATCCTCCGGAATAGGAATGACATTCTGCAGTTATCTTTCATATAAAAACCCAACCGAAACATTTGAATACTCATAAATGTGTAAGAGCTATTTGAGAATTCCATAAATATTTTATACAAGAGAGCCTTACAATATATGTTATCATTCACTTTTCAAGTAGATGTCATTAAATTTCAAGATGGACCCAAATAAATATCCTTTTGAGCTGATTGTCAAGCACTCAGAAAATGACAATTATTAAATATCCCTAAAAATAACGTGCAAAAGGAGAGGTATTTCCACATTCCTCCTGGTCAGGAAAATTACAATACACAGTTTGGCCCGTTCTTATTTTGAAACAGCACCGGCAATAATCGTGCCCCCCTGAGTTAACCTATTTTTTATAGCAACTATTTATAGAAACAATCTTCATTTAGTACCTAATGGTCTTTCTCGGTCTTCAGCAAGATAGAGAGCTCTATAATGTGTCTCTTTCCCCACCCTTACCGCGATCACACTCTGTTATTAAATCATCCCTAATGGTTCTGTTTTTCAGGGTAAGTGCATTCCGATCCCTCTTTTTCTCTCATAAATCTTCCTGCGGGTCAAACTGTGTCCGCCATTGTTCTCTGAAACCACGTAGGGCAGGCCCTTGGCCTTATTTATGTCCCTGTCTCTCCTCTCTCGCAGCACCCACTACAGTTAAGAGTGGGCACTCAATGCATGTTTGTAGAAGGCATGATTTCCACATCAAAATTGGAAATAACACATTCCTTGCAATGGAGGGAATTTCAGAGAGAACAGAGCGTGTCTATAAACAATGAAATAACAGGAAGTCCCCGGGGGAAGTCCAGGAAGGAAAAAAATCATCCTGAGGGAGTCAGAAACGACTTCTGGAATTAATAGAAAGGCAGAGCTGGCCATGAAAGCCCGCGAGGCAATCCGAGGTGGAGGAGTTATAATATCCGGGGGCCCGGAGATAGAACACCAGCAGTAATTTCCTGAGAACCGCAAGCGCCTCCCTGTTTCCAGAGATCTAAACGCAAGCAGAGTGTGTTTGAGCGCGGACACGGCTGTGTCATGAAAACATGTGCTGCGCCCGTGTTCTCCGAGCACAGGCTGAATAATCTCATCTATCATCTCCCCACAGCCGGGAAAGGCCTCCTTGCATTTGCAGTCTATTTTGTATGTATTTTGCTCTCTATTTTGGACTTTCTGTTACACTGAGTTGACCGATCTGTCTCTCCCTGTACTATTGTGTGCCTGTTAATTCCTGTGGCTCTATAATGGACTGGAATGTAAGAGGAGGCTTCCTTATTATTCTACATGTTCAATGATTTGCTGAGTGGAAGGCAGAGGGAATGGATTTGGATTTGAAGAGAAGGCAGAGAATCACTTCTGTGGGAAACGAAAGGAGTGTCTAGAGAAGCTTCCATAACATGGTTGTTGGGCAGGATGGGATTCCAGCTCTCCTAGCGACCACCTGAAGACACACACGTCTCTTACATCATGTGTTTATTTTCCCTCAGCCCTGCGTGCATCACGTCACGCTGACTGCTGCTTTGGCTCAGAAGAAGTCCAGCTGTAAACGCGCAAAAGGCAGGGCTCCCATGCCTCCAACTTGAGGTCGCAGAAGTGTTGAATGTCCGTGGGCTCGTGGGAGTGAAAAGGAAGGCACAGCTGGGGTAGTGGGCGTGGTGAACAAAAAGAGACAGCTGTCATCTACAACATAGAAAAGGCAGGCGTGAGAGCTGAAAGGAGGAGTGATGATTCTAGAGAAATGGATGCTCCAACATTCGTGTTATGGTCACTCTTCAGCCAAAGTTGTGGTCATGAAGGTGTGTGGTAGAGCAGATGAGATTTTGTGGTGATTGGATTAAACAGGTCTAAGGCATCAGAGGCTAGAATGTAACCCGTCTGTCTTCAAAGACCATAAAGAGCGTCAGGACGGTGAGACATGTTTTGTTCTGAGACGTAAGATGATCTTTTTCCCCAGGAGATGCGGGGTTTAGGTCCAGGAAACCCTAGGTGTGAGGAAGAGGGGAGGCGGGAATGGAGGGAGAGCTGCATGAGACGCATACTGAATGCCATTATTCCTGAAATGGCCGCAGCTATTTACGCTGGTTGTTCTGAAGTCACAGAAAAGGCTGATTTGAATGGCTGCACGTGCAATTGGATCTGGTACATTTCTGGATCATGGATGATTCCTCGCTCATGATATTCTAAACTTGAACAATATCATCATGTATCTGGACCCTGTTTTCAAACTCTGCTTATGCATTTCATCCAACTTCCCTTTAGACACGAAGAGTTGATCAGTTATATTCCAAAGAGCCTTTCATTTCCTTTCTCTCTCCTGCGACAGCCTGGCCACCGACAACTCACAGTTAAATGAAGGTGCTCTTGCCCCGTCTCACAGCGCACACAGTTGTCTACGAGAGCGCTCACTGAGGGACAGCGGATGCTCTGCCTCTCACCCCTGCTCCACCAAGAGAGGGGCTTTATATTGAGGTTCTGTAAGGGCACAGATATGGGGGGAGGGGAGGCTCTGGGCTTTCCTAGCACTGTACAAAACTCTCCTGGATCTGCATGTCCACCTGGCTGTTCCATCCCCACCATCAACCAGTGGGCTGACTGGGCACATGCTTGGCACTGACAGTTCTCTGGATTAGTAAGATGTCATTGCAATTTTCCCCCTTTTCTCTCCTTGATGTTGCTGTTGTGGGCTGTAGGGTTTAGAGCAGCGGTTCTCAACCCGTGGGTTGCGAACAGCTAGCAGGGTCTCCTAAGACTATCAGAAAACACAGATATTTACATTAAGATTCATAACAGTAGCAAAATGATAGTGATGAAGTAGCAACGGAAATAATTTTATGGTTGGGCGTCACCACCACATGAGGAGCTGTCTTAAAGGGTCTCGGCATTAGGAAGTTTGAGAACCACTGGTTTAGAGGAAGAGGAAGAAGGAAGACTACTTTGCTCCTGCTGGTAGGATTTCTACAAAGAGAAACACAATTCTGTTTTCTCTATATTTTTCTGGTTTCCCCAGCTTGGAAAATGGACACATTTTCACTAAATTTCTCATAAAATGTTTGATCAAATCTCTCCTGGGAGCTCAGTTGGGTGGGTCATTATCCTGTGCACCCGAGGGCTAGGAGTTTGATCCCACGTAGGGTCGGATACAGGAGGCAACCCATAGCTGCTTCTCTGACATCAATGTTTCTCTCTCTCTCTTTCTCCAAGAATCAGTAAGACCATGTCCTCAGGTGACGATCTTAAAAATGCTTAGTCATGTGTTGAGCAAATACTAGGACCTGTTCTATAGGCAACCTTTTCTGAGTTTCTAGGCTTACGGCTTGTGCTCTGTCCAAGAGTTTTTCTTAGATGTGGGCTTTGGAGTCGCCTCGTGGGCTTCCTTTTTGCTTTTTAGGGATTGTGATATGTAGTTAATGAACACATAAATGCGCCCAGAGAGCTAGCTTGGCCTTAGGTAGACAGGCAGGTCTATTTCCGGGGGAAAAAAATGGGACAGAATTTTCTCTCTAAGTAATAAGAAAATGGTGTCTCTTTATTTAATTCAATTTGCCCTGGAGTTTATTGGACATTTATATTATCTCCTCGTAAATTGCATCCCTTTTATCCTAAATTTATAAGCATTCTTTTAGAATTACAGTTATTAATTCTGCTTGGCAAGAATTCTCCTCTCGCCGAAACCGGTTTGACTCAGTGGATAGAGAGCGTCGGCCTGTGCACTGAAAGGTTCCCAGGTTCGATTCCAGTCAAGGGCATATACTTGGTGGCGGGCACATCCACAGTAGGGGGGTTACAGGAGGCAGCTGACCGATGTCTCTCTCTCATCGATGTTTCTAACTCTCTATCCCTCTTCCTTCCTCTCTGCAAAAAAAATCAATAAAATATATTTTTTTAAAAAAAGAAGAAAAGAAAAGAATTCTCCTCTCTTCCACTTTGAGGGGAGCGGTGACCCTCAAGCCAGCACCACAGGCCTCTGTAAATCTCAGCGCCCTGATCACTGCTTCGATCCCAGAGTCCAGGATGCTGACCACCCCCACCTGGCCCTCGGTGGTTACTGTGGTCCCTGGGCCCCTCCCATCTCGTCATTCATTGTCTGCATTTGAAGACCCCAGTTGAATGGCAGGGATTCTGCTGCAGTTTCCGACCCACAGTGAGCATCCACAGAGCGCCCCCCTCCCCATGTACTCCTCACGTCACGGTGCAAGTGTGTCCTCCCAGGGACAGTGCGTCCCCCACTCCGAGTGTGTCCCCCACCCCGAGTGGGTGGCCAGCTCGCACCTGATCCATCGCTCCACCGTCACCCTCTCCCTGAGCCTTCGGTCCTTACGGGAGAGCAGCGATTTCAACCGGTGCACAGCGAGAGCTTTTGAAACGTGCAGTGCCTGGCTATGCGGTCAGGAGCACCGGCCTCTTTCCCTCAGATTGCCCAACAACGACAAAATGACAACGGCCACCACAATGGCCATGTGATGTGAAGGAATCAAAGGGATACCTATTGATTGTGTCAGATTGGCAGAAACTATAGCCTGTTTTTGGTGAGCTGTGGAATTGTGGCGGTTAGTCTGTGTGAGCCCTGAAATGAGGAGTTGGGAAATCGCTGCTCTACAGAACATGGCGATGGTGCCGGTATTTCAAGGTCGTGTGGTGTGGGCCTCCTTTTGCCTTATGTTGCTTTTTTTAAAATAATCTTCCTTGTTGAAAGTATTACACGTGTCTCCCTATTTCTCCACGGACCCCTTCTAGCCTGCCCCTCCCCATGCCTTCACCGCCCTATTGTCTGTGTCCATGGGTGATGCATGAATGCATACAAGTTCTTTAGTTGATCTCTTCCCACCCACCTACCCACCCACCCGCCTGCCTTTCCTCTGAGATTTGGCAGCCCATCCCTTGCTTCTATGTCTATGGATCTATCTTGTCCATCAGTTTATTTGGTTCATTAGATCCCATATCTGAATGAGATCATGTGGTACTTGTCCTTCTCTGATTGGCTTTCTTGGTTTAGCATCATATTCCCAAGGTCCTTCGGTGCTCCCTCAATGCATAAGAGGTCCTTCTTTTTTACAGCGGCGCATACTCCATGGTATAAAGGAACCACAGCTTTTTTATTCACTCATCTTCTGATGCGCACCTGGGTACATTCAGTCAACCGAGCAAAAGGCATATGGATCCTTTGCTCACCCCTCAAGCTACAACATCAGCTGCAGAATCTCTGCTTCGTAGGCCAATATCAATCCTTTTGATCTCACACAACTTATATTCTTTTTGCCACTTTCCAGCACGCTCCATATCCACTCCCGCATCAAGTCGCAGACTCCTGCGGGCATGAGTGGAAAACACCATGCAGTCCCTTTAGTGTACCAGCTCCTCATGGCTGCTGCCTTATAAACCATCTTCGGGGGCTGCTGGGACCTGAGTCTGATCCTAAGCTACAGGCAGAGGAGGCCACTGCAGCCTTCACAAGCAAAACGGATAACAGCCTTCGAGGTGGAAGTGCTGCTTCTACTGGGGAGAAGATGCCACAGAATTTAGAAAGTCAAGGTCCTCAGCGTCGCTGAGATCTGCCTGTGTGTCTCCATCTTAAGGATCTCATTTCTTCCCACTCAACGCCAGGGGATACCAGCCCTGATCGCTGGGTCAATGCCCCTGTTAAATCAATATGTTAGTTTTCTTGAATGTGTTCTCAAGTCTCACCAGCTCTGCTATTGGGAAATAATACTTAAGCTTTAAGAAAAAAAATCTGATTTGTGGAAAATTAAATAAATGTGTGTGGTATTTATCTCTGCGTAGAAGAAAGCTAAACAAACTATTTTGCAAACATGAGCTCGTTAAGGACATGACATTATTTTTCCCCACAGTCATTTAGCTTATGATTTCCAGCTGTTTAATTCTCCATGGCTCCCATAATAACTCAACCCCTTATTCCAAGCGAGGCTGCGCAGCTTGCTATACATTAATAAAACGATAATAATAATAATAATGATAGCACTTAAGGATGGACAACCTTGTAATTAACTTTGAATTGTTTGCACGAGTGATAAAAAAAAATGTTATATTCGTTGGGGAAGTAGAAATCGTGGCTGTTAATTATATTTTTAAATGCTTGTAAGTGTCATTTAATATTAATAGAGAAATATGTAAAATATTTTTAAGGTTTTATTGTATTAAAACGAAGTGCTAAAAATAATCGAAATTTCAAGGGTCTGTCTATATGTTGACATTTGCTGGTTTTGAACAAAAACATCAGCACAAATCGTTTAAGATGCTATCTTAAGTCCTTGCTTTATTATTTCCCAGTTTTCTACAAAGATGGTCTTTAAAATTTGAGAGGACAGATGAAAAACCATGGCAGCAAAACAAAGTAGCAACTAATTCATATTCTCTGAGCAAATTCCCCATAAAGGCATGGCACATTTAGCCGAAAATAAATCGAGGCGGAGGGGAGGGGGGATGGAGCTACTGACAAAAATCTTTAGCAGTGACCATCGTAAGCACTTTTTTTATCTTTGTATTCCTCCTCCTTGCACCAGCGTTTCCTACCTCTCTAAGTTCAAAAATCAGAGTGTGTCCCATCTAGAAACAGAAAAGAAACATGGGTCTCTAATGGATGGGTACTTGCTTGAGTAGCCACCTACTCTTCAAATTCTCTTCTGCTCCCCTCAGTGCAAGATTAAAACCCTCCTACAGCAACCAGCGTGAGAAACGGTTTCCCACAAGCACCACCGAATGGGCAGATCATGGAGGGAAAGAACTGGCGATGAGGTGGTGGGAACATTGAGCAGAGCCATGCATCCCCAGAAACGGGGCCAGGTGCCTTCAATGAGCACTCCTTCCACGTCTTCTGTAAGAGGAATCCACACTGCAAACACCAGAGCAGAGTTCCCTTCCTCTCTGTCAGCATGCTCGCCTGAAGAGGATGAGTGGACCTGAAGGTCATTCCAAAAGTGACCTGGCCAGATGGCTCCGTGGGTGGGAGTGTCATACCGTAACCCGAAAGCTTGTGGGTTTCCTTTCCGGTCAAGGGCACCTACCTGGGTGGTGAGTTTGAACCCCATCCAGATGGCAACCAGTTGATTTTGTTTTTCTTTCTTCCTTTCCTCTCTCTAAAAATCAATGAAAATATACTCTTGGGTAAGGATTAAAAATAGTAATAATAACTGCTCAGCCAGGAGCCCGGCTCACTGCTGGTGAGCACAGTGGCGGAGGTGGGAGCTCAGTGTCTGCATGAACAACCCCCAAATCACATAACAGGGGTCCTCAAAATGGAAAAGGCTTTGTGGTCGAGTTCTCAAACCAGGAATTCTCAGGGTATTCTTGTGCCTCTGTCTTCTTTTACTCAACAAACATCTCGAGTTTCAGTGTGTTCTGCAGGCAGCGATAGTTTACTCATTTTAACTGCTTTATGGGGATCTGTTGTAGGAATGCACCATAATCTCATTATGCATCAGACTTTGGCAAGAATGCTGGTCCTTTCTTGGTTTTCTATTTTCCAAAGTGATGCTATTTCTGAAAATGTTATCGACCTAGGCTGTGGCACGCATGTGCACGTTTGTTGAACGTATGTCCAAGGGGAACAGTTGACATGTAACTAACGCACGTGGCTGCGACTTTAAGAGGAAATACAGAGTTCATTTTCCAAATGGCTGCATCCGCTGGATGCCCTAACTAACACCTGGCATTTTCAGCCTTTGTGAGAAGTCTAAAGTATTTGTTTAAGGATCAAAGCAAAGATTTGATAGTTAAAGAACTTGGAATTATCCTCCAAACAATCACAACATTGTCAGGTACAATCTCATTACTTCTTACTAAGCCCCCATTGAGGTGTTATCGCAGTATTTCTATCTGTATTTCCAAAACATCGTATTGAATAACCTATGCACAAGAGGTTTCATCTTTTCTCCTATGGCCAAAGCTGGAGAGGAATTAAAAGAAAGATACTTTTTGAAAGCAAAACAGAGCTGAAGAGTGGGTACCCACATAACTTTGATCTAGAAAGACACTTGACAGTTTATTCCCTTAAGAGCCTCTAAGAAGATGCTTTTGCCCGACTAATTCTCATTCCCTACTGTGTCTGTGTACCATTTACTGTGTTCCCCAGAATAAAAACAATCGCCGGGGTTATTGGTTATGCCAGAATGGAGAAAATGAGGCCATTAAAGAGAACCAACTGTTTCTTTGTATTTCTGGGAGGAGGGCGGAGGGACTGGCCAGCTTCGGTTTCAGGGTGGATTAAACGCTCTCAGCCTCATTTCCTAAAGAGGGCAGATTAGTCTCCTAAAGCCCGGAATTAGATTCATAAACACAAATGAGCAGCAGGTTTATACATGGTCACAGGCTGGGACTCTTTGGTTTTTCTGCACGAACAAAGGACTGCAGGCCTCAGATTTGCGACTAACTTGAGACAATGAAATCTAGCCAGGGTCGGGGAGCTGTGAGGGTGGCTGATGGGATGGGGAAACCGAGTCACGCGTCCTCTCTGGAGCCGGAGGCTGTGCTTGCGGTGGAGAAGGTGCTTTCTGTTATTTCCACCCACAACTGGTTCACCTGGGGAAGGCAATCATGCTCCTGAGGATGCTCTAGCTTTGCAGCATTCGGAGGTGAGGGGGGAAGGGTGTGTGTAATCTCTCTGAACTTGTGTTTGCAACACTTCTCTAATTACGTCCAAATAAAAGGTTTTTAGAAATGTGATTGTGCCGAAACCGGTGTTGCTCAGTGGATAGAGCGTCGGCCTGCCGACTGCGGGGTCCCAGGTTTGATTCCGGTCAAGGGCATGTATCTTGGTGGCAGGCACATCTCCAGTGGGGCGGGTGCAGGAGGCGGCTGATCAATGCCTCTCTCTCATCGATGTTTCTAATTCACTCTCCTTCTCCCTTCCTCTTTATATATTTTTTTTAAAAAATGTGATTCTATCCTGTCAAACAATGAACGTTTTACCTTCCCAGGGTCCCACTGTGGGAAATTCTCAGACATACCTGAACACTCTCCCGGGCTGTGCACAGCTCCATTCGCGCCGCCGAGGTCAGATCCTGGCTGGTGGATACTCTCTCCTGAAAGCCAGAGAAGGGTCCTGCTCCTGGGCCATTTGGGTTGATGTCTCTGAAAATCTTCTTTGGAAGAAAAAAAAATCGCTAGTTTGCCAGCTCCATCTGGAGCCTGCTAGTAGGCATCTGCTCGGCGCAGATACGTGTGTGGCTATTAGATACGGACGGTTTGTTTTTATGGCGCCGACGATGTCTCCGTAAATGGGAGCGCTGACAACAGGTGGGTGCAGAGGGTGTGCCCCCAGAGGGCGGGAGGGAGCCGGCCTCCTTCCCCCCGCTTCCACCTGCCCTCGGGCTGTCCCTGAGAAGATGATCACGTGTTTCTTGTATTAAAACTCATGGAATCGCACCAATATTCCTCACATCACGTCCATGGCAATAAGCCAGTCTCTGGAGTTCCTTTAATCTGAGGCATTTTCAGTCTCCTGAATGCTGCCATCTACTTCTCTCTCTCTCTCTTTCTCTCTCTCTCTCTCTCTCTCTCTCTCTCTCTCTCTCTCTCTCTCTCTCTTTCTCAGTATATTTTATTGATTTTTTACAGAGAGGAAGGGAGAGAGACAGAAAGTAAGAAACAATGATGAGAGAGAGACCTCGATCAGCCGCCTCCTGCACGCCCCACTGTGGAGATGTACCCACAAGCAAGGTACATGCCCCCAGCCGGAATCGAACCTGGGACCTCTCAGTCCGCAAGCCGACATTCTATCCACTGATCCAAACCGGTCTGGGCTTCTCCCTCTTTTTTGGGGGGAGGGTGCGAGATGGTGGGGAAAGGGGGAGGTAAATTTGCTTTTCTATTTATAAAAGGATTACATGGTCACTAGAGAACACTTCCAAAAATTGTGATGAAAATAAAATTCACCAATGATTCTACCACCCGCCGCCTTTGACATGTGGTGCTGTTCCTAACACTTTTTCTGTGACTATGTTTTACAAAATGCGGGGAGTTCTTTACGCAGAGGATTGACCCTCAACCTTGGCCGCTTCACATATTAGATAACTGGAACCAAAATATTTTGCTCGAATAACTTTTAAAGAAAACCTTAGAGCCCTAGCCAGTTTGGCTTAGTGGATAGAGCATCGGCCCAGGGACTGGAGGGTCCAAGGTTTGATTCCTGTCAAGGGCATGTACCTCATTTGTAGGCTCCTCCCCGCTCCTGGTCTGGGAGAGGTGCAGAAGGCCACCAGTCAATGTCTCTCTCCCATCGATGTTCCTCTCTCTGTCTCTCCCCCTCCCTTTCACGCTCTCTAAAAAAATCAATGGAAAAATATCCTCCAGTGAGGATTAAAACCACAAAAACGTTAGTACCTACAGCAATTCCTTTGAGGCTCCAACCCTTCAGCCTCCTTGTGAGTGAGCCCATGACTCAGGCGAGGCCAGCGACCCTAGAAGGGAACAGCTGGCCCGTCCACACCACACAGTCACAGAAAGCGACCGAGGGCACAGTGACGGAGTGACGCCAGGGCCATCCATGCAGGCAGTGGTCGCAGGCGGTCTGTAGACGTGCACTCTGACCCACACCGCCGCACGCCTCGGTGTGTGACGATCAGGGTCTCCACCACGTGGCTGTTTCCTGAGACAGCGGGGCTCCTGTTTGTCCAGCTGCCACCCCTGCTGAGCCCCGTCTCCCTTCTGCCAGACAAGGGGAACCTCCGGGCGTCTGACTCAGACGTGCAACACAGGACAGAGAGAGGCGCGTGGCTTAGCCCAACTCTCCACTCGCTTAATCCCCGATAATTGAAGATAATCTCTCGCTCAAGTAGGAGCAAAGCAAAAACCAAATTAATTAGCCTAATATCTAAGTCCACAAGATTAAGACGCTCGGTATTTCAGAAGGCTACATGGGCACCGTGCGTTAAATAAATGTTTAAGTGTGAGAACAGACAGATGAATTGGAGGCCGAAGAAGATATTCAGAAAGTTAGCAAATGCAGCATGGAACACTTATTTGCAAAGAAAGTGCACCTGTGACTTTAAATCAAGAGCCCACTTAAAAAAAAATCATAATAATAAAGGAAAGCATCCACAGCAAATGAGAATTCACACACACACTTCGCTGTGAAGATAAAAAGGCTGTAGAGGTTGATATACATCTTCCACTCGTAAGGCGAGTTCTTGCCAGTGTGTCTACTGCTGTCAGGAAGACGTGATAAAGGGAAAAACACCGGGAGGATACTACCACAACATGGCTTCGGCGTCAGCACACTCAGTGTGGCCTCCACACGTTTCCTCACGTGTCCTCCCACTATGTTCTGTGGCTGCTGTATCAACTCACACCACCACCTGCCTCGCTTTCTTCGGAAGACAGTCTCGACGTACCGTATTTTCCGGCGAATAAGACGACTTTTTAACCCGGGAAAATCTTCTCAAATGTCGGGGGTCGTCTTATATGCCGGGTGTCATTTTATAGGGCGGGTATATCCCAAACTCTTGTTTTAACTGGAAAAGTTGGGGGTTGTCTTATATGGCACAAAATGCGGTATTTTACAGAAAATCAGAAAACACGTCAGGATCTCCCTCATCTCCTGGCTGCTGTGAAACACCGGTGGCTCCCGCTCCTCTGCCCTCTTAGAGCCTCTGGATGCCATGGAACAGAGAAGTCTCACCCGGTCAAAAACCCCTGGTCCCCTCCCCAGGTCCCTGTGCCGCATCCTCCTTACCCACCTTCTCCCAGACTGGCCCCAGGTTCACTCTATCCGCCCTGACACTCTCAACACCTTCCTCTCTCCTGGCTCAGTCCCATCAGCATCTGAGCACGTTGCATAATTCCCTCTCTGCAAACCACACCGAATACAAAAATAACTAACGGCTCCCTTACTCCATACCCGCTCGGCCATGAATGTGCACTAGTATTTCTTCTCCACCCGACTGAGTCCTCAAACGTGTAGTGCCCCAACCGTCTGCCAGTTCTGAACTCTTTTTCTTTGTTTGGAATTTTGAAATATTTCACCCATTTAGAAAAGTCCAGTTGAGTGTATAATTACCAACAACACCGCCTTAGATAGAGATTTCATAATTGTTATTTTGTAAATAACGGGTTCAGACTTTTCTTTAATATTTTTATTGATTCATTGGGGTGACATTGGTTAATAAAATGATATAGGTTTCAATTGCACAATTCTGTGATACATCGCCTGTATATTGTATTGTGTGTTCCACACCCAAGTCAGGCCTCCTTCCGTCACTATTCATCCCCACTTTACCCTCTTCTACCTCCCACCCTCCCCCTCTGAGGATCCCCATACTCTGTCTGTGTTGATGAGTTGTTTGTTTGTTTTCACTTAATCTCTTCAGCAGCCCTCTAATCTCCTTCCCACTTGAGAGCTACCAATCTGTTCTCTGAAAGTAAGAATCTGCTCCTATTTTGTTTGATTTTTTTCTTTCTTTAATAAAACAAATCTCTATCATGTGAGTGGTGAAGGCCTCTTCCCCAACCCACTACTTCCTCTTTTCCCTCTAAAGTTAATGAGTATTTTACAACTTTAGTCCAGTTTTATGTTTTTATATTTTTACTACATTTGTTTAGATTCACATACCAGTATCGTATACCACATAACTCTTCAATTTGTGGTTTTGGAAGCCTTTGATATTTATCGGCTTTGTTTTATGTCGGATTATGCCATTGATTTAAGATGCTCTATAATGTTAGATTGTACAGAATACTTACATTTTGGATGAAAAGGGAAGGCTGTTTCCATCTCTTCTTAGCCTACACCCTGGTGTAATGACAATCCCATTCTGGCCTCTTTAGGTGCGAGGTGACCACTTCCGGGAAAGAGGACGTGAACTACCTGCCCATTGAACAGTCTCCTCTTCAGCTGAAGGCGATGCTGTCAGGTTGCTCTCTGCTGTGGTTTTGTCAATTTCCATGACCGCCAGGACCGCGAGGATCCGCTTCCTCCACCAGACCCACAGCATATGTTACCAACAGACTTTGGAAATGTTTGCCAGCTCACCGTGTGCACAGCGCATTTGCATTTACCTGATTATAATTATGATTGACATGTTTTCATCTACTGGAGACCTGGATTGCCTCTCCGGTGAGCTGTGTTGCTGTTGTTTTTACCTACCATGCCTCTTGCCAGGTTGTATGCTTTTGTCTGAACCTGGACTTCATTTGTATATTCTGGAAACTACTTCTTTGATAAATATAAGACTTGAAATTTCTTATAGGCCGTGTTCTTGCTGTAAAATTAATAGGCACGATTTTTTAATATAAATGCTCTATGTTTTTAACGAATCACATGTACTAATATTACCTTTAAATTTTCAAAAGCTTTCCTGTGAGTTTTGTTTTTCAGATTTAAATTACCAATTTATTTAAGATTATTTTATACTAGAGGCCCGATGCATGAAATTTGTGAGAGAGTAGGCCTTCCAATCCCCTGGCTGTTGGCACGGACTTCCCTCTGGCACCCAGGACCCAAGCTTCCTTTGTAGCCCCAGCTTTGTCCCAAGGTTGTCCAGAAGGATGCGGGGAAGGATGTCTGGTCTAATTAGCATATTATGCTTTTATTATTATAGGTGAGGTAAGTTAAGGATAAACGTACATTAGGGGAGTCATACTGATACTCTACTGACAAGCATTATTAGACTGTCCTTGAACTCGTGACTGCCTACAATTATTTTTATCCAGATGTTTGCATAGCTTGCTCTTTCCTTCACTACGGCCTCGTTTTAAATGCCACTTCAATCAAGAGAACATTCTTGTAAAATATATTCCTCTTCATTGTCCTCAACAAACAGTTTCTGGCACTTTTAGAGCTCATTATTATTTATTAGATGGATAACAGCACAAACCACTTGTGTTATTATGTGAATCTGAGCCGGTGTCATTACTTATCTCGAGCACGGGGCTGTCAAAGGCTGTCCTGGAATCCAACCAAATATTTTTGCGCAGGGTGGATCCCTCATCTGCATAAACATTTTGGTTACAAACTAGAAGACTTTACAGAATTTATGTTCATGAAAAGCGTAGTTATTTTTTTTATGAAGACTAAATAGAGGTGTGAAGAGAAGGTACGTTTTTACATATTTGTCACATCCAGTGAAGATGAAGTCTTTTTTTTTAAATGTGTTTTTTATTTATTTCATGAACACAAACAGCAGTGTGTGGTGGCCAGAGGGAAGGGGTAGGAGGAGAAAGGGGTTCTATATATGATGACAGGAGATTTGACTTTGGGTGATGGGCATACCGTGCAATATACAGATCTTGTAACAAAGAAACCCACACCTGAAACTTACGTGTTCATGTTGACCAATTTCACCCCAATAAATTAAAATTAAAATAAATAAATAACCCAGCCAGCATTGCTCAGTGGTTGAGCATCAACCTATGAAACAAGAGGCCATGGATTAATTCCCAGTCAGGCCACATGCCTGAGTTGTGGCTCAATTCCCTGGAGGCAGGGGGTATTAAGAGGTATCCAATCAATGATTCTCACACTTTATGTTTCTATCTCTCCCTCTTCCTTCCTCTCTGAAATCAATAAAAAATGTTTTAATAATAGAATTTAAATAAAATAGAGTGCTGATCAAACAAAGCCAAAGAAAGAATTCTCCAATGATATAGGCAAGCTATGTGCCTCATCGGTGTAGTGCAGCCAAAAACAAAATTTTTTTAAATGTAGGCTACATTCACTGGTTAATTTCCCATTTTAAATGAGCTGGAAATAAATTGGAGAGAGGAGCAAAGCCAGCAATAGAATAATTGAAAGGCTCGGCAATATGAGTAGGATTGGACTTAGTGGACTTTAAAAAATACCCTGTGAACGCTAGCTGGTTTGCTCAGGGGATAGAGCATCAGCCTGTGGACTGAAAGGTCCTGGGTTCCATTCTGGTCAAGGGCACGTACCTTGGCTGGGGGCATATCCCCAGTAAGGAGCATGCAGGAGGCAGCTGATCAATGTTTTTTTCTCATCAATGTTTCTCACTCTCTATCCTTCTCCCTTCCTCTCTGTAAAAATTAATAATATATATATATGTATATTAAAAAAATACCCTTTGAGTGTGCAGGATGTCTCTGTGACTCTTCTCAAGTAAATGAGGGGTAATGTGCATCAGAGCGCACGTGTACACAGAAATGATTTCTTTGGCAAGAGCACGGTTGTATGAGGCATGCTTTTTATTTTCTACACGCAGTGCAGCCCAATGGTGACCCAGAAGTATAAGTCAGAGAAGGAGAACACACACACACACACACACACACACATGTCACAAGGCTTAGGACCCGAAGATTCAAGCGTGGCTCATGACCAACTTCATCTCGATGAGTTGACTCATGATGGATTCATCATATGTTATACTCATTTTGTTGTAATAGTCTGTAGACTCTTTAATTTCCTCTGTTCTGAGATGTTTTTTTAATATGAAAATTATCCAGCTTTTCTATTATTCTAAGACCTAGAATCTAGGTTTAAAGTTTCTGTGTTCCTTACACACATTGATTCAATCTTACTTTAAGAAACAATGACACTCCAGAATGCGCCGTTACATGTTGATCTCTCAGAATTCAGCAAAGGGCGGCCTCCAGCCCCTCCAAACCACGCCTACTTTTGCAAATAAATATTAGAACACAGGTTCTCCCGTTCGCTTACATATTGTCTATGGCCATTTCCTCACTCTACTGGCTAAGAAAAAAATAATTCTGATAAATCTCATGGCCGGCAAAGTCAACCATTTCACTAACTATCCTTTAGTCAAAGTATTTGTCAACCCCTTATCTAAACACACACATACATAAAAATATGCACACGGATATATACACACACTCCTCTTGAAAGGGAATTCTTTCCAGCTTCCTCCATCTTAGGTGATTACGCTCTTAACGAGACAAAGAGACTTGCCAATTACCCAACCCATCATTAGGTAATCTAGCAAGAATGTGCCGGGATAACTTAATAAGGCAAAACACCTGCGTAAGCAGACCCTGGCCCCTACCTGGCCTATCAGGATGGGCCAACTCCCCTACCTGG
>PVJN01006359.1:0-75832 GCA_004026805.1 Lasiurus borealis
CCTCCTCCTCCTCCTCCTCTTCCTCCTCCTCTTCCTCCTCCTCCTCTTCCTCCTTCTTCTCCTCCTCTTTCTCCTCCTCCTTCTCCTTCTTCTCTTCCTCCTCCTCCTCCTCCTCCTCCACAAATATGTAAATCATTTATTGACATCCACTTACAGCATTTAGAATACACACTGCATGGAAATGGATACTTTTTTCAGACCCTGGGGATGAGATTTTAAGGATGTGGCCAGCTGTCAGATGTCTCCTGCTCATTAAAGAAAAAGTCACGAATTCTGAGTACTCATGTTCTAAGATTTACAACCCTTGTTTTCTTCCATTTTTCATTAAGTAAATTCTAATAGATAAGGCACACATTAGTGGGAATTTTTGAAATGACTGCATGGTGTGACTCCTCTTTATGAGGAGGAGTAGAGTACTCAGTACTTGCAGGGTAGCAGGGAGTGGTTCAGGATGTTTCGGTGAAAATCAATCGTGGTGCGATATGAGTCTCACAAGAAGAGTGGAACTTTGGATCCACCTTCACGACATGAAATAGGACCTCTTGTTACAATCCTCTCTCTTGAAAGGACAAAGCAGAAACAAACTCTCCTCCATCTTGTCCTATAAGGGCTGGGTCCCCTGCTTAAACTCCCTACCTTTTCTGGGAGTGGCCACAGGTGTGCCAGCAATGTCATAACTTCCCCAACCACCGCCCAAATGGACCAATGAACCTCCAGGAACACAGTGACCAATCTCTGTAACCTTTGTCACTTCCCTAAGCCCACCCAATGACCAAACCCCATATAACCCACTGTTCTTCCGGGGCTCGCTCTCTTACCTCGCTGCTGCGCTAGAAAGAGGCTGGGAGCCAAATTCGGGTTTGAATAAAGACTCTTGCCAAGACCAGTTTGGCTCAGTGGATAGAACGTCGGCTTGTGGACTGAAAGGTCCCAGGTTCGATTCTGGTTGGGGGCATGTACCTTGCTTGCAGGCACATCTCCACAGTGGGGCATGCAGGAGGTGGCTGATCGATGTCTCTCTCTCATCGATGTTTCTGACTTTCTATCTCTCTCCCTTCCTCTCTGTAAAAAATCAATAAAATATATTTTAATAAAGACTCTTTGCTTTTGCATTGGAAAAAGGCTCCCTGGTGGTTGATTATTGGGGACCCCAAACTCTGGGCATTACACTCTGTTGTTGGAGGCAGAGGCTGACATTATTCAAGGTTTTCGCTTGCCATCCTCTGTGGTACGTGTCTAAGCTGAAACCAGTGGGTATTTCAAATAAGGTAGCTGCCCACCTGCCTTCACCCAGGAGATAGTCTGCCAGGTAGTGCTTTGTTTTGCAGAAAGTTGACAATCTCATAGAAATCAGCATTTTAAAACAAATATCAATAAAAGTATGACAGCGGTTCCAAATGTAATGCACACTTGGAAAAACAGTTGCATGCTTAACCTGTAGCGGGCACTTGGGTGGTGGTTACTATTAGATGCTGTATCTCTGGCTTTTTTATGCTAAGGAAGCTTTGCATGTTTGGGTTGGACTCTATTTTATTGGGGTTTATCCCCTTCGTCTTAGATAAGCTTTGCTTTTTGTTTTTTTTTTCTAATCCCACATATCCCCTGGTTTATGGCAGGCACTCAGTAAATATTTGCCAGGGAAATTTGTAAATCTATCACCTAGTCTAAGAATCTATGTAGCAAATTAATATGCACTATATGTCAAGTACCTAGAAGTAATTTTCGGTGGAATAG
The DNA here is from genome assembly GCA_004026805.1 of Lasiurus borealis. NCBI lineage: Eukaryota > Metazoa > Chordata > Mammalia > Chiroptera > Vespertilionidae > Lasiurus > Lasiurus borealis. The sequence goes on from PVJN01006359.1 coordinate 1,735, forward strand.
AATTGAGTTCTTTGCAGAACGGTCTGATAGCTCCAGAAACAAATATCAAACTGAAACACACCTGGCATTTTCTTGATAACTTGGTTATGCATTCTGCCCACTAATTTCTAAACCAATCAACCAACGTGTATCGAGTAACATTTATCTGTAAGTTTCTGTGTTTTCAAAAGTCGACTTTTGCCTAACAGAGGAACTTGGAGCAAAGGGATTGCAATCACTGACATCAACATCTTTTTGTAATTGAGAGAGGAGTATACATTCTTTGGGAGGCTGTGTTCTCAACAGAACACAGAGATGTTCAGGCAGATACAAGTCAGACTTCTGTTGCTTGCGGCTCCAAATGAGAGAAGACTGTCATACAAGAGTCAACCGGGGGCCAAAACCAGTTTGGCTCAGTGGATAAAGCATTGGCCTGCGGACTGAAAGGTTCTAGGTTTGATTCCAGTCAAGGGCATATACCTTGGTTGCAGGTACATCCCCAGTGGGGGGTGTGCAGGAGGCAAGTGATCAATGTCTCTCTCTCTCTCATCGATGTTTCTGACTTTCTATCCCTCTCCCTTCTTCTCTGTAAAAAATCAATAAAATATATTTTAAAAAAAGAGTCACCAGTGGAAACAGGGTAACAGCAAGCTGTAGCCACAGGCAATGCCTTTAGTAACCCAAGTAGAGTGAGGTTTTTTTTAATTTAAATTCTTTATTGTTCAAAGTATTACATGAGCCCCCCCCCCATTGAGCTCTCCCTCCCCACCTTCTTTACCCCCAGCACATGCCCATGCTCCCTTACTGTCTCTGTCCATTGGTTCTGCTCATATGCATTCATACAAGTCCTTTGGTTGATCTCTTACTCCCTCATTCCCCACCATCCCCTCATAAGTTGGACAGTCTGTTTGATGCTTCTATGTCTCTGGTTCTATTTGTGTTCATCAGTTTATGTTGTTCATTATATTCCATCCATGTTGTTGCAAATGGTAGAATTCCTTCTTTTTTATGGCAGCATAGTATTCCATTGTGTAGATGTGCCGCCGTTTTATAATCTACTCATTGAAAAACAATTGAATGGGAGAACCTATTTGCCAGTGTTCTCACCAATAAGAGTTTAACCTCCAGCATTCACAGGGAACTCATACAACTTAACAAAAGGAAGATAACCCAATAAAAAAATGAGCAATGGACCTAAATAGACACTTTTTGAAAGAAGACATAAAGAAGGCCAAGAGACATATGAAAACAGCTCCAAGTCACTAATTATCTGAGAGATACAAATCAAAATAATAATGAGGTATCATCTCACACCTGTCAGAATGGCTATCATCAACAATTCTACAAACGACAAGTGTTGGTGAGGATGCGGAGACAAAGGAACTGTCCCTCGTGCACTGCTGGTGGGGATGCAGACTGGTGCAGCCACTGTTGAGAACAGTATGGAGTTTCCTCAAAACACGAAAAATGGAACTGCCATTTGACCCAGCGATCCCACTCTTAGGAATATACCCCAAGAAAACAGGAACACCAATCAGAAAGGACATATGCACCCCTATGTTCACAGCAGCACAATTCACCAGAGCTAAGATCTGGAAACAGCCTAAGTGCCCATCAGCAGATGAGTGGATAGGAGTGTTTATAACGTGTTTGCAGATCCTTGTGAATTGGCTCTTTGGGAACCCGGCTTTGCCTTAGTGTTTTGTTTCCTGACCTCAGGGCAGTGATAGTGGCTACATGGTGGCCCGGGGTTAGAAAGTTCCAGAGGGAAGAAGTGCTGGAGAAGAGGAACTGATAGGCCACTAGCAGAGCCTCTAAACCGGGTCAAGTCTACATTAAAAAAAAAAATTGCAATGATGTGTCTTCACATGAATGTCCAATGGCACCAGTACCAGTCCTTTTCCACGCAGAACAGTGACAAATGTCTTTAGCAGCCATCAAGTCCTTTTGTGTCCCATGGGAACGCATGGATTACAGTATTTTAATGACAAGGTTGTGAGGGAACATGATCCCAGGTGCGGTTTGAAGACATTTGAAACCATGTTATACGGATAAAAACTGAGGTCAAGCTCTTGGGACCAGACAAAAGAAATATACTGAGTTCTGCATACTCCAAAGGCCGCTGTTGATGATTTGCTACTGTGCCATAGTCATAACTTGAAGGAGTGAGAATGTAAATAGCTTTTCCAGAGTCACTGCTGTAGAGTATAACAGTCATCAAAAGCCAGCATTGAACAGTCCCTGTGCTGGGGGCAGATGGTATTTGCAGTGGAATTGTGGGGGTAATATTATCACCCGATTTGGGAAATGCAATTTGACACCTTTCCTAATCCCCAGTCTCTGTACTGATGGGCTGGCCTGTACACTCGCTAGGTTTTTGTGTAAAAGTTGATTTGGTTTTCAGGGGAGCACTAGCACACAAATTTGGGACGATTTAGTTCACGTTAAATATGATTCACTTTTTAAGTGTGAATCTATTTAGATACATAAAATATTGTTCTTTTTTCTTAATAGAAATATTAAAATAATGTTTTTTTTCTATTAGTCTTTAGGAAACTACATATCACCTTACAGATTTCATTATATATCACTTGTCACCTAAAAATTACAGGATTATTTAGGAAAGAATGATACCCTCAGTTTATATGCATATGTCTATATGCATACCCACATATGGATGCATGTCCAAACATAAACACACATACACATGCACATACAATGGAATGAAAACATGTCTACAGTTGAGAGTACCTGAAACAGAGTTTACTCTTGTATTATTATAGATACTTATTGTTTTTTCATATATATATATATCTCACAGTATAAATGCAGACACACCAGTTTTGTCATTGGAGGAAAAGGACCTAACTCCTCTGGACCAGATTTGTTTTTGTATTTTTTTCCTCATGGGAGGATTTGAATAAGATGCTCTTAAGATGTTATTTAGCTCTATGGCCTTGGACATGTTAAAAATTAAAAAGAAAAAGAGGAGAGGAATTTAATACCTGATTGTTACAGACAATCTCTACTTATTACATTTTAATTTTCTCAAAGCAAGACAGTAAATAGTTGATCTCATGTCCTTGCTAATTACTTTTCAGAGTTCATAATTTAGTATATTTGCATGAAATGAGGTGGAAAGCTGGCTAATCTCCCTTTACTTGTAATGTACCTTAAGGAAAATTTTTGAGTAATTGACAAGCCACCAGGGCAGATGTTAATAAAAAAGGAGAGTATAAGGTAGAATGACTGATTCATTTGTGCTCTCCCACCCCCAAACCCTCTTGTGGAAAAAAACATTAAAAAAAAAATCATGCAATGATTGTAAAATAATCCCTACCAGAGTCAGAATCTCTTAAGCCTTATGTTGCTTGATTTGTCTTTAAAATCTCTTTCCAATTAAGAATACTAATACTTGGAATTAAGCAAAAGCCCCAGAGGATAGGCGGTACTTTTGCTTTTAACATAATTTAAAATCTCAAAATTACGAGTAGTAACTAAAGACTTCCTAAGGTCAAATATTCGTATAATTGAAAGAAAGCGATGTAATTGCACAAAACGTTTGTGCAAGACTCAAGAACAATTGCCATCAAACTGTTATCAAAAGACAAGAGATAACAATTGTTTGTGAGGCTGTAAGAAAAGTAACCCTGATACTCTGCTGGTAGAAATGTAAATTGGCATAGCCGTTATGGAAAACAATATATTGGTTTCTCAAAAAAGTAAAAATGGATTTACCATATGATCCATCAATCTTTCTTCTGGGTATTTATCTGAAAAGATTGAAATCAGTATATTTAAGAGATGTTTGAACCCTAATGTTCCTTGCAGTGTTACCTACAATAGCCAAGACATAGAAACTACCAAAAGTCCTTTAATGGATGAATAGATAAAAATATATGGAACATTTTTCAGCCATAAAAAAGCAGGAAATCCTGTCATTTGCAACAATATGGAAGAAAACTGGAGGGTGTTGTGCTAAGTGAAATAAGCCAGACATGGAAAGACAAATACTGCATTGTATCACTTCTATGTGAAATATTAAAAAAAAATTAAAATAAAGCCAATTTCACAGAAACTGGTAATAAAATGGTGATTTTCAGGTGTTGGGGGAAGGATAAAATGGGGTGATATAGGTCAAAAGCTACACATTTTTAATTATAAGAAGAATACATTCTGAGGCTCTAACATACAGCGTAGGACTATAGTAGCTAACATGTATTGTAAATACTTAAAAGTTGCTGAGAGTAGGTCTTAAACATTCATACCACATACACACAAATTACCACCAAGAAAAACAGACTTGCAACCAGATAGCAATAGAGTACACAGAAAATTTCTCTTTTTGGAGACCTACAAATGATTTCAAAGTAGCATCTCCAAAAGCTATGATTTAGGATCCCCACCCTTAATCTCCTAGCCTACAGAAATGGTTCTTTGATGAATATGAGAGGTGGAAATTTCAGTTTGCATAATAGTCTCCTACTAGCTTTTGTCATCTCACATCTACATCTCCAAAAGCTCTCTCAGTCCTCAGAAGAGGTTTACAATTCCAACAGTATTCTGAAGCATACCTTTCTGTCAGGCAAACAAGATGGTGCCTTTAGGAGCTTTGTCTACTAGCAAGTTTACTTCCATCAAAATATCCCAATAATAGCCGAAAATGGTTTGGCTCAGTGGATAGAGAGTGTCAGCCTGCAGACTGGAAGGTCCCAGGTTCGATTGCGGTCAAGGGCATGTACCTTGGTTGTGGGAACATCTCCAGTAGAGGGCGTGCAGGAGGCAGCTGATTGATGTCTCTCTCATTGATATTTTTAACTCTATCTCCCTTTCTTTCTATAAAAAAATCAATAAAATATACTTAAAATACACACACACACACACACACACACACACACACACATCCCAATAATGTATATTGAGCATGTTTCTCCAGGAAAATAGCCACCTTTCATTTGTCTTTGCATCCACGGAAATCATCCAGTGCTTGGGAGAATGGGGCAGTGATCCAAAGGTCTCTGTAATGTTCCTTAAAGATAAAGCACTATTACTTCCATTTTATCTTCTTTGCACTTGGTAACATGCTAACCACCTCCTTGACTCATAAGAAATGTACTGGATAATTGTTAGATATGTATACTCATCCTTAAATTATAATTTTTGTTCATTGAAGTATGTAACACATAGCCTATGTCAACCACAGTCCAGCTGTTATCAAACTCATTCTCTCTCTACTTGTGCCATGAGGCCGAGAGAAGTCTGGAGCCCCTATCTCGGTCGTTTCCTCTGGATTGATGCATGTAAAGCAGCGGTTCTCAACCTGTAGGTCGCAAACAGCTAGCAGGGTCTCCTAAGACCATCAGAAAACATAGATATTTACATTAAGATTCATGACAGTAGCAAATTACAGTTATGAAGTAGCGACAAAAATAATTTTGTGGTTGGGGGTCACCACAACATAAAGAACTGTATTAAAGGGTTGTGGCATTGGGAAGGTTGAGAACCACTGAAAGTGTCATCACATTTTCTGAATAAAAAATAAGGACAAGTTTACAATAAGCCAACGTGGTGACATTTACAGGTGCAAGCAGATGTCCGTGAGATGTGTTTCCAAGGCTGGTTATCAAATGCCTGATTAATTTTGTTGATGCAGACAATGGGAGTACAATATAAATTAGCACATCAGAAAATGAGGGATGAGCATAGCTTTCACCTTTAAAATAAAACAATTGTAAAATACAAAGAACTATTTTGCAGCAATTTTGACATCAAGATTAGGCTAACCTAAATAAATAAATAAATAAATAAATAAATAAATAAATAAATAAATAATAGCAATAAAATAAAATAAACCCATAGAGTGCTTTAATATAAAAGTAACTTCTTTAAGCCTAAAATAGAAAGTTCTAGCTCATCTATTCTTAAACCACTTCCTCAAGGTAGAAGAAGCATGAGTTAACTTTCAAAGAAGTTATCAGTTTTTCCTGTGGCATCATTAATACAATGTTCACTGAGCAGAAATCAGACCCTGCCCCTGCTGGTTTACACAGTGGTTGGTGGTTTCCCTCTCTGGTTATCAGTGCCTCACATGTAGAGTGAGAATTGCAAGAATAGTTGAATGTAGCGTGTGTTATCATCAATAATTGTATGATTGTCAAGTATTTGTGTTAATATGCAAGTGTAGAAACAGGTAAGGGTTGGCTGGAGGCCCTGGAACTGGAAAAAGGCTGCCTGGGGCCCAGGTCTACCTGCCCTCTCCCCCTCCCCCTGCTACTCCCCCCCCCCTCCTGTGTGAGACTCTGGGAGAAAGAGAAGGAAAAGCGCTCTGGCAGAGCCAGAGGCCCTGAGCCCAGTGCCCATTGCTATTTAGTTCAGTTAACGGGGACAGTGAAGTCTTAGGAGGTTACCAAGTTTATGGGACACTTATGTGACTCAAAAATAACATAAAATGTGTGGCTCTAGGCTACAGATGCTCTGTGCAAGGTGAGGGACTAAAATTCAAAGAGATTTGCAGCTCAGAAGAGGTTTTAACCCTGTTCAGATGTCTCTGGTTGACTCCCTTTTACTCCTGCAGGTTTGATCTGTGTTCCAGAGTTTCACTTGCTTCCAAAGCAATAATATTTATTATGGCTGAGTACGTGCTGAGTAACTCCAGGAAGCTTCTGGATGACTGCTGACCATCAGCCTTCTCCAAACCCAGCAGAACAGAAATGGTTCTCTGGGGCAGACCCCCCTGCTCAGCTCCTAGGATGCGGCACCCTCCTGCTGAGGGTGGTGTTGTAAGAGAGGCTGGTGCTGGGACCCAGGTGATCTACCCGGGCATGTCTGGTGCCCGTGGTGCAAACCAGGGCACACATCTGCATTGTGGTTTCAGGGAGGAAAGCAGAGACACACACTCCAACCCCAGAGACTGCTCCACAGAAGAAAGGATCCTATGGTAGTCTCTACGGTAGTCTCTGAAACACTGCACTCCCAGATGACCTTGCCGTAGTCACCATGGAAACAGTGCTGTGTAAGAGAGCCCCCAGGGCCAGAGCTAGTCTAAGAGAAGAGGTGCTGGCTTGGCAGTTACATCCAGTTTGGACAGGACACTGTGGTGAGCACTCTGTGTGCGTTGAATCTCAACCAGTTGACAGAGTAGGTATTACTAGTTCTATATTGCAAAGAAGATGCTAAGGATCAGGAAAAGTAAGTGGGTTTTCCTAAGTCAAATGTCTATTGAAAAAAAAGAAAAACAATACCATTAGCAATATACTAACTGCATAGTTAAATAAAAGGTAGTACTTGTGATGGATTTGAAATATCTAAGAAATGCATTTTATAAAGACATACTATATATTGAATAACATGCACAAACACACCTATAGGCACATATACATGTGCACACAAACACACCTATACGCATATATACATGTGCACACAAACACTCACACTTATTCAATTGTGCAAATATCTAAATGACTTCTAATTAGCCACGGGAAGAATTCATGAGTTTATCAGTAGCACTAGTGTGTGAACAGAAAGCGGTGAGATAGTAGAGTTGACAAGCTTAGTGGGCTACTTGGAAGCCTGGCAAGCCCAGTGACAGAAATTAGCCACCCAGGTCTGATCAGAAATTCCTAACTAGGCAAGGTCACAGCGAGTAGTCATGTCCCAGGACTATAGTTTTCTTTATGAAGGTCAAACTCTAAGGGAATCCTGTCCATGGCTCAAATGCCGCTAGGATAACACACCTTTGTTTTTTGTGTTTTTTTGTTTTGTTTTGTTTTGTTTTAATATATTTTATTGATTTTTTTACAGAGAGGAAGGGAGAGGGATAGAAAGTCAGAAACATCGATGAGAGAGATATAGATCAGCTGCCTTCTGCACGCCCCACACTGGGGATGTGCCCGCAACCAAGGTACATGCCCCAACCGGAATCAAACCTGGGATCCTTCAGTCCGCAGGCCGACACTCTATCCACTGAGCCAAACTGGTCTCGACAAAACACACCTTTGAATTGTCAGTCATTTTATTTTTCAGACCCCTCCAAAGCACAGTTGCAGATACCAGAGCACAAGACCACCAGTCTCCTAATTGTTATCCTGTGGCCTGCATACCGTATCCATGTGCTAGAAGTGTGTTGTTGTTTTTTAAAGTTTATTGATTGCTTTTTTTAGAGAGAGGGGAAGAGAGAGAGATTTGTTGTTCCACTTATTTATGTATTCATTGTTTGCTGCTTTTAGGTGCCCTGCCTGGAGATCAAACTTACAAGCTTGGCATATGGGCATGACACTATAACCAAATGAGCTACCCAGCCAGGGCTGGCAAATGATAATAACTATTCTGCACCCACCAATGTAAAGAAATCTTCTACAGTGGTACCTCGAGATACAAGTTTAATTCGTTCTGTAATCTTGAGGCGTGGGAAACTATGAGACGGTTGAGTCGAGGTAAACTGGTGGGTTGTGTGCAGCCGGCCGATCCTCACGATTACTCTTATCTCAAATGTTGCTCATATTTCAAAGCAAAATCGCTCGCTCGACGGCTTGTATCTCAAAAATCTTGTATGTTAGGGCACTCGTATCTCTAGGTACCACTGTATTTCTCCATTTTCATCTTTATCCAATCCTTGAGGTTTCCCCCCTTTGCTGTCTCCTGCTGACTTAATCTACCACCAGTGGATTTCATGTGACCTTCCTTATGGTTTCTCCTTCGATTCTAAATGTATAAAATAAGCTGCACTACTGCCAGACTATTTTCTCAATCCATTGCGATCTTGCTTCTGGGAGTCTCCTTAACATGTTGGCTTCAATAAACTTATAAAACTGATCTGTAACTTAGAAGTTCTCTTTAGACATGTGAATATAGACTCCTAGCTCAAATATAAAATACTGGCAGCTCTGGCCAGTTTTGCTCAGTGGTTAGAGAGTCAGCCCTTGGATGGAAGGGTCACAGGTTTGATTCCAGTCAAGGGCACATATCTTGCAGGCTCTGGCTCTGATAGGGAGGCAACCAATTGATCTGTCACTCTCACGTGGATGTTTCTCTCTCTCTCCATCTCCTCCCTACCTCCCACTCTCTTTAGAAAACATACCCTCTGGTGAGGATTAAAAATAAATTCTGGCAGATATCATCTGAGAGTTTGACTTTTAAAATTAGAATGATGTGTTTACAATGCAGGGGCATTTCACAATTGGGAAAATTAATATAATTTATCTAGTAAATAAACGTTTCCCCCAAATGATTCCTTAAAAGAACACTTGCTGCATGCATGCTGATTTAATATTTAATTAATAGACAGTTGTGTTCTTTTTTTTGTTTTACTAACATTTATTTAGATTTGTGTTTGCTCACAGCCTTGGTTCCCTAAGACAGAAGTTGTTTATAGATTCTCCTTTTCCAGGCTGCACTTCAGTGGCCTTCATTAACACTTATTACTTTTGGTGGCTGAGTTCTCCGAAGAGTAGATTTAGCGTGCTTTCTTCATTTCAGAACATCATAAAGCAAAAGGAAAAATTACTCCAATTCCATCTCCTAGAGACATGCAATCCTAAAACATTTCTCTGCAGGCATGCTCACATTACCTCTTATGCTTACCCTTCCCATCAACTAATCAACACCCACTCATGTTCATTATTAGAGAAATTCATCTATACTTAATAAGCTTGCTGTATAACTACCCCTCCCCAGTGGTGAACTGATTAAGTAATTTACAGAATGTGCCTTTAAATATGTAAACTTCTTAGGGAAATATACCTTTGGGTTGAAAATTATTAATTGCTTATACGGTGTGACAGAGAGCAGCCATGACAAATGAAAATTCGGCAGGTAGGTGGCATATTTTGAATCACACCTATCACATCAAGGAAGAGAAGCCACAGGAAATTGGAATTCACACGCAGGCACATCATCTAGTTTGAGGCAAAGAGGCAATGTTGAGCCAGCAGGGATCATGAACTTGAGAGGGAAGCTGACATGAACTGTGGACCCGAAGGAGGAGCATGGGAGTCTAGAAGCATCCAGCTCTCACCTAAGACCTTGAGACACTGGCGCTCCAACTGCTTTCCCCAGACATTGAAGTGAAACGAGTTAAAAAACCTACTAATGGAGGGAAAGTGTATAAAGCAATTGGCACAAACAGGAAACTTAATAAGTGGTAGGCACAATCCAAATTATTGGTAGAGGTTATAGTGACATTTCCACCAGAAAGTACTGCAAAGATGTAAGGGAACAGGTGCCCACTGTAAAATTAGAAATATTATTAGAAATGCCATTATATGGTTCTGACCACTGACAACTGATTTTAGAATTATTATGATGATATAACTGAAGAGGAGAAAATATGAGATACGTTGAGTTTTCAAATAGCATAAGGCCTGAAAACCTTGTTGGAAATAATTTGGATTCTGTTTAGTCTTTGACTCCTTTTTGGCAGTGAATTCAGCAAGCCTCTAAGTGCATTTTTAAACTCCTAGAAAAGTTAAGCAAAGAATAAAAATTACAGTTCCTACAGATATAATTTTCTTCCAAGTAGCCATAGGACTAGAACAATAAAATGTAATGATATGAAATGAGCTATGTGTCACTTTAAAGAAGGCCTGTGGAAGATACTATGTGGCATCACAGAATTTTTCTATTATACACAAACACCACTTTGGCCAATTTATTTAGCCCTCTGACGCACACCTAAGATTGAAACAAAAGATGTAGAAACATTAAGACATTGGCATGAAAACCAAACAATTTCAAAGACAAAAAGGCAACCTGTTCATTTTCCATAGAAACACGAAGGTAGGTTTATGAATACAATATCACAATTCAGGTGTTCTGAAATGCCAAGTTCCCATTTTCACTCCCCTTGACGTGTCTCCAAAGAGTGATTAGAGTGAGCTTCTGTCTTTTTCTATGAACTTGGGGAAGAATCTAATACACATATAGCCTACCACCAAGATTGTGTCTTCTAAATAATATTCTTTGCTGAAAGAAACAAGGACACCCTGGAGAGATGACTAATTCTATAACTGCTCCACGAAAATCACTCGATGAGTCTGGAACATCTTATTACACCAGCAAGTAAACAAATCCTTAGAGCACCATATCAAAGGAAGCCAGGAGCCAGCTGAAAGGGTTAGTTGTGGGTCCAATCTGTGAAAATTTGAGCTTCAAAATAGCTATTCATTATAATAGAAAATGATCCATTGGATGAAAGGAAAATGCATGAATTTACTCTGATACAAACAAGCACATCAGTAGTTATGATGTTAAGGTAAATGGCCGAAGTACCTGAGATCCTGATGAGGGAGAAGCATGAGGGTATAGGCTGTAATGGACCTGGCGAGATGTCAGATCCTGTCCATCTCCAGGGAGAAGGACTGTCCTTTCCACCATAGTCAGATGGCGCAGGACAGAATCTGGCCATGCAAATAAGGGACAGAAGTGGATACTCAGAAATACTCAGAGATGATGAAGTCATGGAACTGAGGTCTGGGGCTCAGATGGATTTTTTTTCTTCTTCCATTTCTTATTTTTAGGACAACTTCAGATCAGAGGGAAATCATCATTAATGTACTCATACCTGCTCCATTGCATGAGAGTAAAGGTAGCTCTCTCCCTAAATAGCAGGACTCCTACATGAAGCCTAGCAGAACCCCTGAGAGATCCCGGGTGGAACACAGCCTTTTCCCATAGTCCAGTGGTTCTCAACCTGTGGGTCGCTACCCCTTTGGGGTCGAACGACCCTTTCACAGGGGTCGTCTAAGACCATCGGAAAACACCTATTTCCCATGGTCTTAGGAACCAACAGACTGATCCTCAGTGTAACAAAATGTAGCAGTGTAGTTTACTGTTGTTATAGGAAGACTGTTACCCATGCTACACCACGATTCAAGACAAAATTTCATTTGTTTGTCATTAGAAATAAATATTTCACAACCTATAATTACATATTGTTTTTGTGATTAATCCCTATGCTTTAATGATGTTCAATTTGTAACAACGAAAATACATCCTGCCTATCAGATATTTACATTGCACTTCATAACAGTAGCAAAGTGACAGTGATGAAGTAGCAACGGAAATAATTTTATGGTTGGGGGTCACCACCCCATGAGGAGCTGTCTTAAAGGGTCGCAGCCTTAGGAAGGTTGAGAACCACTGCCATAGTCCTGTTGGAACACAGAACTAGAGAATGAGAAAGCTGGGTACCGTGCTTGACCTTCTCAAAGACATGTTCCCCTTGCAAAAAGGTCAAGTAAATTTTGACAGAATAAAAATGTGATTAAGAAATCAATTCACAAGCTATATCTTGGCTTCTTATTAAGAAAGGTACAATCAATGAGCTTCCTCTGATTCGGCCAGCCTGAGGGAGGCCTTTCTAGAAAGGACTGCCTAGATTGCAGTGCCATGCACCAGTATTTGCATCTCTGAGAAAAGCTAATTGGCCCCCTTCTGGGGTCCACATTTCAGAACCTCTTCCTCCATACTCTGATGTACTGAGCTAACTGACCAAGCACATACAATGGTACCTCGAGATACGAGTGCCCTAACATATGAGATTTTTGAGATACGAGCTTTCGAGCAAGCTATTTTTGCTTTGAAATACGAGCAACATTTGAGATAGGAGTCATCGCAAGGATTGGCCGGTTGCACATGACCCACCAGTTTACCACGACTTGAGTGTCTCATAGTTTCCCACACCCAAGGTTACGGAAAGAATTCAACTCGTATCTCGAGGTACCACTGTATGTGCATAAAGAGGAATTGACACCTGCTAAAGAAAGGGCTTTGCAGATGTCTTCTTAATCCCATTTTGTTGTATTTCCAGCCAGTCTCTACACAATTCTAAATTAATCTGAAATGAATAGACATATGTAAGCTTATTCAGGCACAGTTTTATCTACACTCATGAAAGAGAAAGATGCAAATTGACCGTATCTTTGCAACGTCCACCAGCCAATCAGTAGTGTGTATGCAAATTAACCCAACAAAGATGGTGGTGTAATTTGCATACATAGGCACCCAGCGGCTAGGGGAGTGATGCTCGCATTATTGTCATGGTGACTACACAGGCATTCCACACTGTCCCAGCTGCTCTGGGCCTCTGGGCAGGGTGGGAAAGGCAGAAATGTGGCTCTGACAGAGCAAAGGCTGTGCTGGGAAGAAAGGCCCATTCTTGGATGAATCATTGTGCATCAGGCCTCTAGTATGATGATAAATGAGAATAAGTCTTACAACCTGATTCAACCTTAGCTTGACACCTAAGGTGTACTAAGCAAATGACTTGTGGGGACTTATATTAAAAATGGTGATTTGAAAAATATATATATATATAAAGCCTCTGAAATTTCCCTTAATATTATGTATTATTGATAAATTGATGAAAATAAAACTTATTCAGAGCATTGAGGTTTTGTTTCCACAATGATAGTGTGCATCAGACACTGGAAATTCACTGTACCACCTTGTTAAAGGCTTTTTTTTTTAATAAACAGAAGTCATAAACTGATAAAGCTTCTTGAATGTCAACTCCATCCTTCTATATACAAAGTGTGTGGCTCATGAGGATGGAGAAGACATCTGTTTTGGTTTACCCTGCGACATTGGTTCAAGCATGTGTCCTCTGGAGAATGATGGGGACAGGCAGTCTTCATTTCAAGTAAACACTTCACGAACTAAAAATGTCACTGACAGTAAACTCCCAAGTGTCCTGAGCCACCTGCAGAATACAGGTGTCTGCATGGAGAGCTGGTAGCACATGAGGTTAGTCTTTCAGCGCCTGGGGAAATGGTGCCTCTAGAACCCGAGGTTTGGGGCTCTTCCAAATACCCATGGTGAACCAGTTTAACATTTGCCAAAAAGAAAGAATCCCCATCCTTGGTACAATTCTAAGCGTTGGATTAGGAAAGAAACTGGAGCAGTTTGCACTGGCTTTATTTCGAAATTATTCGACTGTCAATACTTCTGGACACTAGAAAACAAATTGCTGATGTTATGAGTTGTGTGTCAAGATTGCTGCTCTGAAATTATAACCATGGGTACCAACAGGTGGAGTGGTTGCCACATACCGGTGGATTTTTAAAGCCAAGAGAGGATGATTGTATAGCATTGCTAACCCACTATGGCCAAGCACACAGGAGTAAGGAGGCAATTGGTGACAATTTGCCAAAATGATCTCATATCTACAATCGGAGGCAACATCAGCCACACACTGATTTGTGTCTCGATAGCTCCGTAGACCAACACAGTTGTTCAACCAGGTGACCATCTCCCAGGAGGTACTGACCATGACATACCCATCCCAGACAAGGCTCATTCTCCTTAACCAAAAACAAAACAAAACAAAAAACAAAAAGCAGGTGATTTTTTTATAAGACTACAGCAACTATTTCTTAAAATAGCATCAAACAATTCTAAGAACAAAACCCCTCTACTACCAAGTTCCACAGCAATACTCCTCAAATGATATCGGGTTCTTTCTTATATATTGTTTAAGGGAATACAGAAGGAAACATAAAAACAGGAAGTCTCGTTCCAAACCGGCACTGTAAATTCCTTCCCCTTTTCCTTCAGGTGCTATTTGAGGTCTAGCAAATCACTGTTATTACGGAAAAATGTATTCAGGGAACATTACCTTATTGGCCTGAGCTCTCATGCCTTCCTACCTAGTGAACATTAATTTTAATTTCTTCCTCTCGGAAGCCATGAAGTTCCTCAGAATAGCGAACAGATCATTCGCTCTTGCTAGAAATTCTACCAGCTCTCAAAGCCCAGGTGCATGTCCGCATTGTAGATTGATTATTCTTCATGACATGGGCAGTAGTTTGCAGGAGTTAAGGAGGATGGATTTCTGCTGTGTAAACTATTGAGGCTTTGGTGATGGAACTCCCGGTTCTGCAACTCTTCCCATCAGAGGAGGGAGGGACTGTGCCATGTTTTTGCCCAAAATCAGAACACAGAGAACACACTTTCCTGAGGTATGTGCTGGAGAATATGTCTTAGATGTGGCAGCATAATGTGATGGCTCCAGGTGGACTCTGAAGCTGGAAAAAGCATCCTGCCCCTGCATAGACAGGTACCACAGGCTGCTCTTGGGAGAGAGGGGGGGGGCTTGAATAAGGGGTGGCCGTGGACGAAGGTGGTCTCTGCAGGCAGGCAGAGGGCTTCAGGGAAAGAGAAAAAAGTCCATCTGTCTGAGTTTTCTTCTCACATATCGTAAAGGTAACTTCTGCTCCCCAGTGGAGAGGAGTTTCTGAAGGAGGTGAAGAGAAACCAGGAGGCTTGCCCCCAAATCTGTCTTTCCATGAACTCAGACACCAAGGATGGATAATTAACGGTCACTCCTTCCCATCATACCCCCCGCCACACACACACACACACACACACACACACACACACACACAATGTTCTCCAGCCTCCTTGCAACTCACTGAGAGGAATATAAAAACCTGTTGGGACTCAGGAATGAGCCCTCCATCTTAGGTGAAGGGATGAATCATCGACCAGCACAGCCCTGTGACCACCTTTACAATCCCCCTCCCCTAACATCAATCCTAAAGCCACTCTTTTAGGTCTTTCATTAGGAACACTGGTGGACAGCACAATTTTGTCTCTCACAAGCCCCCTCGATGGGACTGATGGGTACAATAATGAAAATAACTCTAAGGCTATTCTGATCCCAAACTAAAAATCACTTCTTACTCCATGTCCCATTCCAAATGTCCTGTTATTCAAAATAGTCCATTGTTGATTCTGCAAAGAAATCTAATTACATTAAGACGTGATAATAATAAAATGTATAAAGACATTTCCAAAATAAAATTTCAACTCTTAAGTTGAATGTTAAATACCTTCCACTATTATAATTTTTTGCAGAAATTAGACAACAGTTAAATCCCTTTGAATATGTATTTAATATGTATTTAATTAGTTTAATACATATTAATACAATGCTTATGTAGACTTAAGCATATGTTTCAGTAAGAGTAGGTTTCATGAAGAAAATTATACTTATAATATTATAATTTCAATAATCAAAACTTATTTATAATGTATTGAGGTAAACATTTCTATGTGTTTATATAACACATAGAAATAACAGTTCTTTCTTAAAATCTATTTTTTAATGTATTGAGGTGATATAAGTTTCAGTACCATCCAAAGTTAAATCATTTAAGAATCAAATCATTAAGAAGAATGTTAGTTTCTTTATGTTAATTTTAAGTATTTTTCTCTTGCAAGTGCAACAGAATTAAAAATGTGATTTTTTTTATTCCACTCACTCTGGTACCCAGGGATTATGCTGTCTGCGTGAAGTTTAGAAATTTGCTGCGTTGTCAGCTTGAATCGTTAGGTTTTATTTGGGATGTTCCTTTCCCATCAGGAATATGTTTTCGTGTCCCCTCTCACTGGCAATCCAATTTAGCATCCATGTTTTAAACCTAGAGCCTCATTATTACCTGTGCTCTCTGCTGAGCCCAGAATTCAGCTGATTTTCACTTTCAAAGGCACAAATGCTGTCTCATTGATGCCTTAACATTCAGTCTATGGAAAAAAGTATGTCTCCCTCTAAGTGCACACTTGCCTTGGTTGCACCCATTCACTAAAGTCTGTGTGGCTCAGCCATGTCTGTGTGATCCGTGCATGCAAGAACACATGAATATAACATGAACCCATGGCTCCTGACATTTCACTAGCAATAGCAAACCTGCCTTCCCGAGACCCCACATGTGGAATGGTTACTCCTTTCTTAAAATCCATCCTTTTGATAAGACTGTAGTATTGTTTTTTTGAGGCTTGAGTAACCCTATCTTTGTTGAGGACAAATAACCCTCACATCTCTTGGGTTAGTTCAGCTTCTATAAAAGTAGACAGCATTAGATAAGCAAAGATGGGCTTAGACATGCAAAGGGTTTATTGGCACACAATTGAATGAGGTTAAAATGCAGCCAGCATTATATAGTATTATTTAAACCTTTGTAAGTGGAGGTGGTCTTTTAGGAATAGAATTTTAAGGGAGAAGAGTAGATGAGCCTGGCAGGTAGAGAAGTCTCTCAACCCCACCAAACACACACACACACACACACACACACACACACACACACACACACACACAGCAACATGGAGACTATGGTGATCTTGAAGAGAGTCATCATGGAGTAAAAAGGCAGATACTTGATTGTGGTTGGCTTAGGGGCAAATAGAAGATGAGAAAGTGCAGGAAATCCATGTAAACAACTATTAACAAAAACTTGCCTGTGAAGGGGTAAAGAAATGAGTTGTGCAAGAGTGAATGGGTAAGGGAGGTTTATGGTTTTGTTTGGTTTCATTCATAAAGAACAATACTAAACAAAGTTTATAAGCTGTTAGAGATAATCCAGAAAATATGGAGATTGATGAAACAGAAGAGGGGATAGCAGGAGGAGAAATATAATATCAAGAAGAGATGGAGTCTCTGTATATGTTTGGAGTTATTGGGTTCTGATAAAAGAAAAAGCATGTAATCAGTTATCATAGGAAGGGAGAAGAGATGTACAAACATGGGCATATTTATGGATTGGGAGGGAACAATAAGAGGTCTTCTATCTGCTGCTTTCCATTCATCCTGTGAATTATGAGTCAAGGTCAACCACTAAGGGCATGAGAAAGGAAAATTTATGAGATTGCCATCTCAGAGAAGAAACCAAGGAGAATGAGTGAAAGCAGATTTACAAGGTAATTGTGCCCATATGAGAGGTGAGATAAAGATATTAAAGGAATACCTAACTGGAAAAACATGTGATTTTCTCTAGCAATGTCCACCCTGTCCACTGAAGGCTGGAGAGAGCAGATGGAAAACCTCATCCAGGCTGGAGGATTGCCATCCAAGTTCCAGGCAGAAAAAGAGAAGAAAGGGAATGCATTAAAAATGAAGGAATATAATGATGCTCCTAAATTGTACCTCAAAGTAAGGGAAAGCCAAAGAGATGGTGGAGAAAATTTAAAAAGCAGTGGGCTGAAAATTACATTCATGTTCAACATTTTAGCAGTGGGATATCCTTGGCCAAATATCTTGGTGGATAGAAACTTGTGGTTAGAGAGTGAAATGTCAGAATTTAATCTGAGAGGTAACACGTTTACTGATGTAGGACCCTGGGAGAGGTGGTCAAAATGCATTGCAAGAAAGGTCATGGAAGATGAAGAGGCATGGGGGTTCAAGGTTAGGTGTTGATGGTACATCCATGTGGTTCATGGATGGTACATCTATGTGGGTGCTGGAATCCAAGGATTAGGCAGAACAATAAGTAGAATATAGATGTCAGGATCCAGGGGATTATTTTCAATGAGTTAAGGAAGTGAACAGGTGAACAGTGCTGGCAGAAATGAAGAAGAAGTAGGGTAGAATTCAATAGTCATTTTCATAGAAGCAGGAGTGTTGGGAGCTGAGAAGGGAGTGATGGTGTAAAGGCAGCACAGGGAGGCAAGAAGGATGCCTACTCCTTACCATAGCCCTCAGGTATGAGGCGTGTGAGGAAAAATAACTTCTATCTTAGTCTGTTTGGGCTGCTATAAAAATGCCACAAACTGGGAAGGTTACAAACACCACAAAAAGATAATTAATTTTAATGAATATGCATACAAATGTAAGAGGTTAGTCACAGGGGAACTGGATGTGGGTATATGAGAACTCTCTATACTTTCAGGCTTTCTTTTCTGGTAAAATAGCAATTCTTCTGTAAACCTAAAACAGTTATAAAATTTATGACTATCTATATGTCTTTGTGGTCTATATTCATATCATGTGAACATATAATCTCAAATTAATATTATATATACTAGAGGCCCATTGCATGAAGATTTGTGCAATAGGCCTACCTTCCCTTAGCTGCCAGCACTGGTTTTCCTCTGGCACCTGGGAACCAGGCCACAGCGGAGCCAAGCCTTCAGTCTTTAGCCTTCACCTGGGCAGAGCCTTCAGTCTTCGTTCTGTGACTGCTTATGCAAATCAACCCACCATTTTGTTGGGTTAATCTGCATTCTCACTCATGATTGGTTGGTGGGTCTCATGGGAGTATGGTCAATTTGCATCTTTCTCTTTTATTAATGTGGATATATTTATTCCTCATTTTCAAATAGTATTATTTTATTTTTTAATTAAATCTTTATTATTCAGATTATTACCTTTGTTTCTCTTTTTTCCCCTCCATAGCTCTCCTCCACCTGGTTCCCACCCTTCTCTCTACCCTTACCTCCCTCCGTTGACCTCATCCATAGCTGTATGATTTTTGTCCAGTCTCTCCCTGTACACGCCTCACCCCTTTCCCCCTGAGAATTATCAATCCACTCCCTTTCCGTGCTCCTGATATTTAAATATAAATATCTAGACATATTAATGTTTCTCTCTATATACTTATGGATGGTAATTTGCCAATATATATCAAAATTATAAATTCAGATAGCCTTAAATAAGAATATTCTACAGAGATTATTACAAAAATGTGAAATGACATATGTGCAGTGTTACTCTCTGTAGCATTTTCTGTAATGGCAACATATATGAAAACAAACTAAATGTTCATCAATGAAGGATTAGTGAAGTAAATTTAACATGCAATGAAATACCATAAAGTATAAAAATAATTTTTGAGTCTATGTATACGTCTTTGTGGTCTGTATGCATATCATGCGAACATATCATCGCAAATTAATTTGCAACAGCATGGATGGAACTGGAGAACATTATCCTATGCAAAATAAGCCAGTCAGAGAAAGATAAATATCACATGATCTCACTAATCTGTGGAATATAATGAACAACATAAACTGATGAACAAAATCAGATCCAGAGACAGTGAAGCATCCATAAGACCATCAAACCTCAGAGGGAAGGTTGGGAAGGGTGGGGGTATGGAGGAGAGATCAACCAAAGGACTTGTATGCATGCAGATAAGCAAAACTAATGGACACAGATACCAGGGGGATGAGGGCATGAGTGGGGGGGTTAGGAGGCAATGGGGAGATAAGGATACATATGTAATACCTTAATCAATAAAGAAAAAAAGAAAAAATATAAACACATAAAGATGCCAGTACCCTATAAGAATAAGAAGAGAAAATACACACTTATATGGGAGAAAAGCTATTAAAATTGTCATACTTTAAAATATAATGCATCTATTTCATTTCTAGAGAGATGGTAGTGTAAAACATTCTTCTTTAAACTGTATTTCCAGGTAGATTAATTGATATAAGCATGATAAATATACTTGGATAACCTATGGTGCCATCCCAATATGAATTATCTTTTTTTTCTTCTTATTGTAATGAAGATGACTTTATCCTTTATTTCCTACCTTGATAGTTATAAAAGATGTAACATCCTTGTCAATGATTTGTTTGGATCCTTTCAACCAACTCAGTGAAGAAGCAGTATGAAAAGTGAGTAGCTTTAAATTATTTATATGGATTAATAAAATGGTTCAGAAAATAGTGACAAATTCAGTTCTAGAATGTTAAAATCTCTGAAATAAGTAATTACATAAAGAATAGAAAGTTCAAACATAACTTTAATGATACTGTCAGAACTTGCAATAACCCAGGAGAGAAAATGATAAGGAATAAATGCCTTCAATTCTATAAGGAGAATCGTGAAAAGGGACAAACAAGAAAACAATTAAAATATTAGCTTTTATGTATCTTTAAGGGATACCGAAAAAGGAAAATAAGAAGAAGAAACTGCCATTAGCCATTTCCAATGATGTGTAGGTAGGGCATGGAGGATTATCTTTCTTATATTTTATACTGTTTTCATTCTTTTTTTCCCAGGAAGAATAGGCTTTTAAAAGTAGTTCTAAAAACTGACTAGCAATACTATAAGAAAACTAGAAAGAATAAAATTAAGCTATAAATTAAACAGGAATAATAAGAGAAACCTGTCAAGTAGAAGTCTTGCCATATGAAACATATCTTTGTGGTAGACCTGATTGAAAGAGGACCGGACCTCTGGCTGCCCCCCACCTCCTGGCCACACCAGACCCCACCGGCTGCCACGTGCTTTACTTTCAGAGCAGGAAATCCAAACCTCAAAAATCCTAAGGCTATCTGGCTCCAACTATAACAAGTTAAAGAAAAATCTTGAGCAAGCCACTTTTGCCTGAGACAAATTATGCATGAATCTCCTACCCAGGTCACCAATAAAATATCAGATTAAAATATGACCATTATTTTTTCATTGGCTTAAATATGCTGCTCCTGCTGAGACTGGTTTGTCTCAGTGGATAGAGTGTCGGCCTGCGGACTGAAAGGTCCCAGGTTCGATTCCGGTCAGGGGCATGTACCTTGCTGGCGGGCGCATCTCCAGTGTGGGGTGTGTGGGAGGCGGCTGATCGATGTCTCTCTCTCATCAATGTTTCTGACTTTCTATCCCTCTCCCTTCCTCTCTGTGAAAAATCAATAAAATATATTTTAAAAAAAAATGCTGCTCCACCACCTCAAAATTCCTAAAGAGAGAGTGGAGCGCAAAATTCCCAGGAAGAGAGTGAAGCGGTTTACATACATGCAGGCACAGATAGTTCTATCCCATCAGTGATGGCACATGGGATGTCTTCAACGTGAGTGTATTTCCTTACATGTAAATATATTCCCGTTCTCAAAAATCACTGGGCTTTCTTCATTTTTCATCTCATTTCTTATACCAGTGGTTTTCTGACACTGTTGTTCCAGCCGACACTGCTAGATACAAATGGAACCAGGTGGTTTGGTTTACCCAGTGTGAAACCACAGTGCAGTACGTCCCATGGTAATACTA
Organism: Lasiurus borealis; assembly: GCA_004026805.1. Lineage (NCBI taxonomy): Eukaryota > Metazoa > Chordata > Mammalia > Chiroptera > Vespertilionidae > Lasiurus > Lasiurus borealis. The sequence continues at coordinate 23,477 of PVJN01006359.1, forward strand.
TTCTCTTTCAGGCAGAGCAATGTGTGCCTGTAGCATCCCGCTGACACAGAAGCTCTATGGTCCCTGAGGGAGACTTTCTTGGTGTAACTGGAGAAAGTCATCACAATAGCTAACACAGTTAGATGTCTGTCCCAACCTGGGAGCTGGAAGGGACAAATCCGGTGAGGCTGTAGGAGCGTGATTCAGTTCCCAGTGCACCTCACATTTGTCATCCTCTGGCTTGTGTTTAGCTACAGAGCCAGCCACTCACAAAGCAACACTGGGGAGGGCTTTCAGCCCGTCAGTGGACGGTCCTGATGATGAACACAGCTTTAACACAAGGAGGATGACAACTCATTTCACTGCATGAGAATCTCAGGCAGACGATTTCCATCAATAATTAATATGGTGTTGGGTCAATAAGATAGCTGAGTTATGATCAATATTACATCACAAAGCAGGAATATAATTTTGAAGGTCCAAAATGGATTGTCATATTTTATTTGCCAAAGCAGTTAAGTCAGCGTTTTCTGAAAGATGAAGCTGTTTTTCTAAATGCTTAGTGATTTGTTTAGGGCACAGGAAGAAGAAAAAAAAAATGATAAAACTGGGAATACAGTTCCTGTCTCCTGGAGTGTTGTTCTGTGCGTGGTCCAGAGGCACTCACTACTAGTGACTCTATATCAGTGGTTCTCAACCTTTGGGTTGCGACCCCTTTGGGGGTCAAACAACACTTTCACAGCGGTCGCCTAAGACCATTGGAAAACACAGATACGATTCATAACAGTAGCAAAATTACAGTTATGAAGTAGCAACAAAAATAATTTTATGGTTGGGGTCACCACAACATGAGGAACTGTATAAAAGGGTCGTGGCATTAGAAATGTTGAGAACCACTGCTCTATATGCTTAGGTCAGGCTGTGTGGAAGGAGACAGATACAGCAATGATTTTCAAGTCGGGTGGCCAAAATAGCAGCATCAAGGTCATCTGGGAACTGGTTTGAAAAGCTAATCCGGGATCTCTTCTCTAAACCAACTAGATATGAAACTGAAAGTGTCGCCTTCAAACCCTGTTTCTCATCAAGCCCTCCTGCTTTTGTGAAACATGCTAACATTTGGGAACCAGTGACACAGGACAAGACAATTGGCGATGTCTGGCAAATTCTCTTGCCATAACTCAAAAAATCTGTGGTGTTTAGATAAGTGTCATAAGAACTCAGCTAAAGATTGCACTTGAGAAGGGAAGATAGGCAAACACATAATCCCAGACTTTACAGAGAAAAGAATGAGAGGTGTTAGAGAACTTCATCAGATCATGGAGAAATTAAATGTGGGTAAATCAAGGGATTGATACTTTTTTTAAATATATTTTATTGATTTTTTTTTTTTTATAGAGAGGAAGGGAGAGAGACAGAGAGCTAGAAACATTGATTAGAAAGAGAGACATCAATCAGCTGCCTCCTGCACTCCACTCACTGGGGATGTGCACGCAGCCAAAGTACATGCCCTTGACCGGAATCGAACTCGGGACCTTTCAGTCCACAGGCCGACGCTCTATCCACTGAGCCAAACCGGTTTCGGCAAGGGATTGATGTTTTGTTGAGATAGGAGGGGTGAGTGAGTGTTAGGTGAAGTATGGCAGAGTAATGGTACAGGTAAAGGGCAGTTGTGAAGGATTCAAGAGCCAAGGTGTGAGCGATGAGGGAGAAGCAGAAGTAGTGATACCAGCCGAGCAGGGATAATAGACGCTCAGGTTTATGGCCAGGAGAATGTGAGAAATAATGAAAAAAAGAGTCTCAGCCGCTGATGGAAGTATGAGTCCTAGGAGAGAGGTCTGGGCACTGGAGGGTGGTTTGGGCCCCAGGTGGACGTCTGGGTCAAGGGCTGGACCTCAGAGTTAGGAATGATGGTCTGGACTATTGTGGATCTCTGGACCCCAATAAAGGACTGATTACTTGGTTTGAGATCTGGGTCCCTAAGTGGACTTTTGGGCCCTGGTGTGAAGATCTGGGTCCCGGATACAGTTCTGAACCTCTGACGGAGGTCCTGAGAGGGCAGTTGGAAGCCGGGAAGGAGGTGTGGAGCTTGGGGGAAGGTCTGGCTCATGGGCTGGAACTGTAGGTTATGGAATGGTGGTCTGGACTATGGATGGAGATCTGGCCCCTGATACAACACTGGATTCTGTATTTGAGGACTGGGCCCCAGGATGGCCTTTTGGGCCTGGCATGAAAGTCTGAGACACGCATGTAGCTCTGATGCCCGGATGCCAGACTGGATAATGGGCTGGAAGTCTAGGTACTGGAGTGTAATCTGTGTTCTGGATTATGGAATGGTGGTCTGGACTACAGATGGAGATCTGGCCCCAGGGGCTTGACCTCTGGGTCATGGAATGGGGGTCTGAACTAAGGATACAGGTCTGGGCCCCCAATACTAGGATGTATTCTTTGTTTCAGTTCTGGGCCCTGAGATTGCCTTGTAAGCACTGACATGCAGATGTAGGTCTGAGCCCCGGATGGAGGTCTGGTCCTGGGATGCAGGTCTGGGCACTGGAGCACACTCTGGGCCCCTGGTTGATGTCTGGAATGGAGGCTGGACCTCTGAGTCATGGAATGGTGGACTACTGTGGATGTCTGGACCCCGATAAAGGACTGGATACTGGGTTCGGCATCTGGGCCCTGGCATGAAGGTCAGGGACTGGGATGTAGGTCTGAGTCTTGGGAGGAAGTTCTGAGCACTGGAGAACGCTCTGGGCCCCTGGTTGATATCTAGAATAGGGGCTGGGCCTCTTACTCATAGAATGGTAGACTACTGTGGATGTCCGGACCCCGATAAAGGACCTGATACTATGTTGGAGCACTGGGTCCCGTGATGTCCTTCTGGGCCCTGACGTGAAGGTCTGGGACCTGGATGTAGGTCTGAGTCCCGAATGGAGATCTGGGTCCTGAGAATGTAGTTTGGGCCCTAGAGGTTGGTCTGGACCCTGGGGGAAAGTCTGGCTCATGGGCTGTACCTGTGGATTATGCAATGGTAGTCTGGACCAGAGATGGAGATCTGGCCCCTGACACAACACTGAACTCTGTGATAACATACATACTGTGGCATGACCTGCCGCGGCTCAAAAGAAAAATAATAAATCCATATGTTTTGTCATGAAGATAATTCTATGACACATTTTCAGTAATAAATGCAAGACAAGAAAAAATATACACCATGATTCCCCTAATGTACCAGAAAGTTCAACTATATATCTCTCTCTATGTATAAGCATATGTGCTTATATAAATGTAACTCCAAAGGCACGGATCTGGAAAGCACGCATAAAGCTTAAAGGAGTGATTTGCAAAGAAAAAAATAATTGTATGTGCATCAGTGCAAGAAGGAATTTTGCATTTTAGTATATGATTTCTATATTATCGTGATTTAAAAATAAGTAAGAAAAGTAGACTAACCTCACCAATACCAGAATGATTGTATTATACCTTTCCTTTGCAATCTCAGTTTTTTATTCTTATTATTTCTATAGCTGAACATCCTTTACCAGCATTCTCCAAGTAATTATCTGGAAGCTATATGGTAAATAAGTAAAAATAACTCCTTATGAAGTCTTCATCCACCTTCACAGAGATTTGATGAATATTTCATTCTCTAAGTAAGCAAAGAGTTATCAGGGTACAACCAATCCACTATCATCTGTTTCCATTATATTTCCCAGCTGCACCAGATAAATACGGAGAATTTGAGAGGATTTTTACATTTATATAACTAGTATTCTTAAAGAAACCCCTATCAAATTGAAGCACTAACTGATGCATTTGAGGAGGAGCAGACTGAAAGGGTTGATTCACGCATTCAGGAATTACTTTGTGTTCAGTTAGATGAGTGATTTTAGCAAACTTTAATTTGTATCCACATATTTTATGAAAAATGTTGCTCATTATTAGAAGTATCTTCCTCTTTGAGGCCTTGATGACACTAATATTAAGTTATCAACAAGGTTTCTACTATTGGACCCAACAACTATAGTTTCAACTTCATTCTTGTAAAATAAAATTTGGAATAAACATTAAACAAACTAATTTATAAAACTAATCATGTGTTCTAAATAAAAAAGTCATAATCTGCCCTAAATGGTTTGGCTCAGAGGATAGAGCATCAGCCTGTGGACTGAAGGGTCCCAGGTTCAATTCTGGTCAAAGATATGTACCTTTGTTGTGGGCACATCCCTAGTAGGGGGTGTGCAGGAGGCAGCTCATCGATGTTTCTCTCTCATTGATGTTTCTAACTTTTTATCCCTTTCCTTCTCTCTAAAAAATCCATAAAATATATATATTTTTTAAAAATCATAATCTGAAGTGTGTGTATGCCCAACCACTACAACGGCACCTGTCTCCCTCACGTGCTTGGCCACAACCTTCTACCAACACCTTCAGACATAGGAGGGGATGCTGAAGCATCCTCATCAGATTTGTGTCTTCTGACATGTTATCATGTGACCAGAGCTATCACTTCAGATCCCCATGGTACATGGGGGAATATTTTGTTCAAATTACATGTTCACTATTGATATTTTTAAGATGTGGAGATTCGATACTGCATTTCTTTTTTTTTTAAATATATTTTATTGATTTTTTACAGATAGGAAGGGAGAGAGATAGAAAGTCAGAAACATCGATGAGAGAGAGACATCAATCAGCCGCCTCCTGCATGCCCCACAGTAGAGATGTGCCCGCATCCAAGGTACATGCCCCCGACCGGAATCGAACCTGGGACCTTTCAGTCCACAGTTTGACACTCTGTCCACTGAGCCAAACCGGTCTGGGCGTCGATACTGCATTTCTAATTGAGCATGAACTTTCTATTGTTAAGCTCATGGCTAACAGAGGCACTTATTGCAAGACAGACAATGAGTGTTACCAAAGAACAAAAATAAATAAATGCTAAATGAACGGTAGCTCTTGAGCATATTTATTAAGGTTGAGTCAGTGTTCCCTGAGCATGGAAAGGAAGAAGCTGAGGGTAGCTTTCCTCTCAGTAATCAATCAGAAAGGTCAGGGGCACCTGCCCATCACTAGAACCAGGATGGAGCTGGACAGGAGGGATTTGTACTACTCCCTCCACAGGATGCTGATGCTGGTAGTTTGAAGCTCTGGAGAGAAAGACTGAAGCTACTAGCAATAACATTTATTTATTTATTCATTTATTTATTTATGCTTATTTTGTATTCTCTACTGCAGATGACAAATAGCAAAAAGACACCCCCATTGATGTTCCACATTCAAAGTGGAATGGCACTGTCATTAGCAATAAGAGCCTCTCATTTCTGGTGGGACAGAGGTGATGACTGTCCCTCCTTCACTGAATTAGGTACAGAATATTTAAATGACCTTAAGCATCTTGGTCAGCATAACAACCTGATCACATAATTGAGCAAATTACTCTGGAATACATAGACACTTAGGGCAAATCAAATTTGCCCTTAAAAAGTCATGTGTGGGAGGTTTTGCAATAGTGTAATCATGTACCACTGTGTGTCATCAGGTTACACTGTATACCCACATGTCGCTGGAAGTCCAGTGACTCTGCAGCTAATTTTCTTCCAGAGAATCTTGTGCCAACCATAATGTATGAGAGAGAGAACAAAGTTTGAATAAAGACTGAGTGTCACGATCCACATTTTCTATTCCCAAGCTATAACCAAGATCCAAAATTTTGATTAGGGACTTTGTCACTTTCATCCTCACAGTAGATAGATAGAGAGATACTGGAATTCAAAGACTTCCATCAATGTTTTTCCCTGAAGGGCTTCATAACTATTTCCATTATGAAAAGAACCCTGTGTGAGGTCAAATATAGAGCATGGTTTAAATTTTGTTCGGGGACTTAAATGTCATGAAAAGTCTCTCTCTCTCTCTCTCTCTCTCTCTCTCTCTCTCTCTCTCTCTCTCTCTCTCTCTCTCATTTTCTCTCTCTCCTATATGCGAGTGGTATATTTATTTGCTAAGAATGCTTAAGGTTAAGTAACATTTTATTAGTTAATCTAAAAAAACCCAAATCTTCAAAAACAGCAGTAGTTTATAATTCAGAAAATGTCTAAATAGTATAGACACACTAAAATTGTTCAGCATGAAAATAAGTGACTATATAATATGACTGGCCTTATTGAAGTTGGTGGAATTTAGCTAGAAAATTCTGTGCACGAGAAAGAATTCAGAAAGTTTGCTACATTGCATAGTGTACATTTGATGGCAATTAAACAAAAACTAATTTTTCTACTTAAAGCTGGTATCAATGATTACATTTTTATGTTCTAAGAGTTGTGTTAAATGTTCTACACATATAGAGTGTTCCAAAAATGTACATACAGATTTTGAATAATTAAGACCGTGTTTATTAAAATACATTTCATTTTCAAACTTGAGCTATCAGCTGTGCATACATTTTGTGGAATACCCTGTATTATTTTGTCCTTTTTAGCAAGTGGGGAAATTAAGCTTTTAGAGGATAAATTTCTTGCCTGAATTAATGCTCCTGGTAGAGGACCTATAACAGAGTGCTGTTCTTAGTCTTACTTTTTTGTGTTTTTTTGTTTGTTTGTTTGTTTTTAATAAATAGTTCCAAAGTGAAATTCTCATAGCAGGAAAAAAGGAAGACTTCCAAGCTAACAATTGGGCATTCTCATTCACTTTAGTGGGTAAAACAGCTACTAGATTTTGGGGGGCCCAATGTCCCTAATGATGCTGTTTCTCATGTAGCTGAATAAAATCTCTAATTTTCAGATCCCATGGTAAAAAATATATATTCCATGTTGCCCCCCAAAATTGAACCAAAACAATTAAGTTTATTATCATTTTAACTCAATACTCACATTTTTATATTCACTGAGTTTGATATGCAGCACTGAACACAGTTGTTTGTGGGAAATATTTGAAGGAGTTTCAATATAAGTCAATATTAATTTTCTTTATCAATTCATATGAAGACCAGGTGATAAAGCTGATCATAACCTTGGTATTATGATTGAGCCTAACGACATTTTATAGTGCTTTCAAGATTATTATAATTGATGAACTCTTCTTTTACATATATTTTATTGATTTTTAACAGAGAGGAAGAGAGAGGGATAGAAAGTTAGAAACATTGATGAGAGAGAAACATCAATCAGCTGCCTCCTGCACACCACCTACTGGGGATGTGCCTACAACCAAGGTACATGCCCTTGACAGGAATCGAACCTGGGACCTTTCAGTCTGCAGGCTGACACTCTATCCACTGAGCCAAACTTGTTCGGGCTTGATGAACTCTTTTAGCACCATTAAATAATGAGCATAATAATATAGAGTCCCTGGCTCATAACTTCCCCTCCACCCAAAGCAAACAGTTAATGTTTGGTTTAATATTCATAATGTACTTGTATAGTATAAAAGGCCATCTTCATTTAAAAGGGAAATAATTGAGCCCTGGCCAGTGTGGCTCAGTTGGTTGAGCATCATTCCATGCACCTAAAGATTGCAGGTTCAATTCCCTGTCAGGGATCTAAGAAAGACCAGGTTGCAGGTTGCAGGTTGCAGGCTTGATCCACAGTAGGGGGCATGTAGGAGGCAGCCAATAGATGCTTCTCTCTTCCTTACCCTTCCTCTCTTTTTAAAAGTCAATAAAATGATTTTTTAGAAGGGAAACAATTGAGGCGTAAATCAGGAAAGGAGATGTATTCTTGACCTCAGGAAAAATAGTAATGGAAAAATATTAAGAAGGATGAGATAAGAGAGAAGACCCTACAACTTAGAAAGGAAGGTAATATTATAGATATATATATTAAGCTTAAAAAGAAGACATTTCATTGCCTACTTAGAAGGAAGCTGGTACAACTGAAGAATGAATTTCTATATTCCGGCTGAGCTGAATTTGGTGTAGTGTTGTATTGTCGGGAAAATGATGTGGAACGGAACAAATAAGTACACGATTACTTTTCCAAAGATGGCAGCAAAAATATCTCCAATCTCACATGCTCTTTTGTAAAGTAATCTGGCCACCCCTCATGTAGCGATGAAGCTAAATTCCTCTCCTCTCACATCTGGCTGGCCCTGTAGTTATTTTGAATAACAGAAGGTTATGTAGAGCACATTCTGAGAATGCTGAGTCCAGGCATTAAGCAGACCTGGAAGCTTATGTTTTTGTGTTTGCAGGGAAGCTGTCATTATATCAGAATTTGACTAACCCGGGATGGCCATCCCATGAAAAGACCGCCATAAGCTATCTGAAGACTGTGTGGGGCAGAACTGAGGGCCTTACCCACAATCCCAGCTGGGTACCCAGCCTAAAGCCAGAAGGGAGGCCATTTAGGAAATGGAACTTCCAACCATAGTCAGGCCACCGGGCTGTTGCCACATGGAACAGAATTGTCCCAAATGAGTCCTAGCCAAACTGCAGAATTTCAAGCACATCAATATTTTAAGCTACTATGTTCTGCAGTATATGATTTGAGGTCCTCTGACCTCAATAGACTGTGTACACAGAGATGAATATTCATAACGATCGGCCTGATTTAATGGGCTATTGCCTCCTCCACTTGATTTACTTTAATGAGTCCCAATAGGCCTTTTATATTCATCAGCATCCACACAAGCAAACCAGGGACCACTCCCGAGAATTCGAACAAAGGAAATTCAACACAGGGGTACGTGAGGTGGAAGAGTGAGGTGCCAAGGAGACACAGCTCAGCGTGTTGACAAACATTTCAGAGCTGCCACCATCTTGGAGCTGAGGGATGATGGGAGGAAGGAGAGTTTCAAGGACCCAGAAGCTAGAACTGTCTTATGGAGACTGCCTCGCGGAAGTTGGGATGATGGAAGGTGAGGAGGGCCATCAGGCAGTGGAGCCACAGGAGATAAGCTTCCTCGTGTCACTCTCTCTCTTTCTTGAGATCCTCAACGTTTTCACTGGGCCAATACTTGACAGCAGTGATGACTGAGTTGGAAACAAATCTGAATGGCACACATGACTTTGCCAACATGAGACAAGAGCAGTTCTGTTACAGGGTCATAATCATGTGCCAGACCTCCTCCTAACCCTGATGCTTCAGCTCACATACAGGTTCACTTCTGGTGGATTTCACTGCTGAGCACACTGTACAAGCATGTTTGAAGAACATTTTAAACATGCTGACCTCATAGAACTAGAATGACTCTGTTGTTGGGGTGTGGGGTGTGGATAGGTGACCTCCCAAGTGGAAATTGACACTGTGTGATCACAATGGATAAAATTCAAACAATAAGGATTCAAAAAGCCAGCCATTTTTATTCTTTATTTTCCCAAATTTTTCTCACTGACTTATTCCTCTGACACCTTCCTGGGAACTTCAAATGTCCTATTGAATTGACCACTTAAAATGCCCCTTTCCTTCAGCTAAACCACACAGGGACCGTGCTTTGTTAACATTAGAGTGTGCACCCTAAGCACAGGCCAGGAAAAGAGATAGTAGAGTAATATTACATGATTAATGTCACAACGATCTGTGAGGGATTAGCCTCTTCATGTTTCAAAACCGGGTGGGAGGCAGCAGAAAGACAACCAGAAAAAATATATTTGAAATCTTAGCCAAGCACCCAGAATGAATCTGAAAAATGCTGGGAACAGCCTTGTACACACACCCCTTACCTCCTAATTGCAGTCATTAAAATACACCTCTGCAGGGGTTATTGATCACTCTATGAGCCATCCTTCATACACAGTAATCACTTTACACAAAAATATAGGTCAGTCAATAAGAAGAGCCAGTTCAAGCAATTAAACGTGTTGGTCTGATGTCTTTCACTATATTGAAATTTTCAAGAACACAGGAACAATTTCACCATTAAATCATGGTGATAAAAGGAAATCCAAAAGTTATGGATTAAAAAAATAAAAATGAAAATATCAAACAATGGAACCACGTGCCTACTCCATAAATGGTGATGGGAAAATTGGAAAGCCACATTAAAAAAAAACAAAACACACCTATGGTTTGTCCCCAGATACAAAAATTAATTCAAAATATATTAAAGACCTAAACATAAAATCTGGAACAATAAGTTACATAGAAAAAAATATAGGTACTAAACTTATAAACCTTGATCTAAGAGAAAACATTATGAATTTGACCACAAAGGCAAGGGAATTAAAAGCAAAAATAAACAAATGGTCCAATCTCAAACTGAAAAGCTTCTGCACAGCAAAAAATACCACCAACAAAACAAAAAGACAACCAAACAAATGGCATAATCTATTTGCAAACAATAGCTCAGACAAGGGTTTAATATCTAAAATATATAAAGAACTCATATAACTCAATGCCAAACAAACAAAATCCAATTACGAGAGAAGCAGAGGACCTGAACAGATACTTCTCCCAAGAAGATATACAATTGCCAACAGATATATGACAAGATGCTCAACTAGCTATTAAGAAATACAAATAAAAACTACAATGAGGTACCACCTTACACACGTACCAACAGCCAATATCAACAAGACAAGAAATAACAAGTGTTGGAGAGGCTGAAGGGAGAAAGGAACCCTCATTCACTGATGGGGGGAATGTAAATGGTACAGTCACCCTAGAAAGCAGTATGGCCGTTTCTCAAAAAATTAAGACTAGGGTCACCACATGACCCAACAGTACCTCTTCTGGGTATCTACCCAATAAATTTGAAAACATTTATTCACAAATACGCATGCACCCCTGTGTTCATTGCAGCATTATTCACAGTAGTCAAGACAGGGAAACAACCAAAGTGCTTACAATGAAGAACTGGATATAGAAGATGTGCATATACACAATGGAGTACTGCTCATTCGTGAGAAAAGATAAAATATTGCCATTTGCAACAACATGGATGGACATTGAAGATATTTTGCTAAGCAAAATCACTCAGTAATAAAAAGCTAAGAACAATATGACTTCACTCCTATGTGGGATATAAAGCCGGAAATCATAGACACAGACAACAGTATGGTGGTTACCGGAAGTAAAGGGAGCCAACTGCATGGGGAGGGAAGATGAGTTGACTGTGGGTGGTGGGCACCCAACACACTATACAGATCATAGGAAAGTTCAGTTGCAACCTAAGATTATTTACTAACCAATGTCACCCCAATAACTTTATTTATTATAAAAAATTAATTAAAAGGCAAAAAGAGAGGGAAACAAGTATGTATAATGAAACAAAAAAGAAAGAGCATTCATCTGTATGTGACTGGAAGTTCCATACCCTCAGCTGCCCAATGGTCAAAGAGATGGAATTTAATTGTAGGTTGGAAAGAGTGCCATACTCGTGCAAGGACTATTTTTATGATCTCACTTACATATTACTGCGTGAGGCCTGAAATTTTTTCCCCCACCAACTCTAGGCAATACATATTGTTTCCTTTAATAAAGGTTTAGCTTATCTATTTACCTTGTTTCCATGAAAAGAGTACATTTAAATAGACTTGATGATTTGACCACTGTGAAGAACAAACTATGCTTGAAACTTTTCAAGCCTGTTAGTAAGTGACTAGTTATACTAGTATAATACTTTCTAAACAGGTTTTCATTTTTACTTATTTTATTGAACAAAAATGCTTAGTATAACATACTCCAACTGCAAATTGTGTTCAGAAGAGTTAAGTAGTGGTTTTATGTAGCACTTTTCTTCCAAGAATCTTCAATGTGCTCGCCAATGTCTTCTTTTAAAAATGTATTTTATTGATTTTTACAGAGAGGAAGGGAGAGGGATAGAAAGTCCGAAACATCGATGAGAGAGAGAGAGAAAGACATCGATCAGCTGCCTCCTGCACGCCCCACACTGGAGATGTGCCCACAACCAAGGTACATGCCCCCAACCGGAATCGAACCTGGGACCTTTCAGTCTGCAGGCCGATTCTCTATCCACTGAGCCAAACCAGTTCCGGCGCCAATGTCTTTATATATACTTCCAGGACCCATTTCCACCTACTATTCACCAGGAGGTTTTTAAGGACTTACTTAATACGTAGATTGTAAGATCTGCGAATTGTAGCAGTCTAAAATGTATTCCGCAAACTCATGGCATGCCAATCTGGAAAACTGTCCCATAATGATTTTATCAGCTGAAAGGAACCACATATAAAAAGTCTATCTAGTAAAATCAACTGGCACAAGTCCTATAACTATGAATACATTGCTTATTGTAGTGAGCGCTGTGGAAAATGATCCATATTTCCTGAGCAATATGGTAAGCAGTTTACTTTGTATTTTTACTACTCTGTAAATATACATATGACATGGTTTGATGGAAGCATCACTAGTGAGAAAACAGGGTTAAAAGTAATATGAAAAGATCACCACACAGCAATCTGTTATCTTGGATCTCTATGCTTCCACCTTAGAAAAATGGGCTTTGTATTGTAAGTAAATGTCACACAATGTATATGGGTTATAGCTCTGAAATGAATAGAATCCTTTTTCAAAGCCTGACACGGATTTGGATACAAATAGAATAGAGTTCAATATGGAAATAATGTCGAAGAGGAAGGGAACAATTCAGAAATCAGAACTTTCCCCTCGGTTAACTCGGGGTAATTTACTACATGAGAGGCGGTGCCAGAGAAAGAATTCTAATATCTCAGGAATGAAAGATGGCCGTGCCAGATTGACTAGAATGTTCAGGTCTTTCGTGATTTTTGAATTATGTCCTGTACTCACTGCATCGCCTGATTTCAGCATCAGTAAAGCTTTCTCACTGGTTGTTTCCTGAGTGCCCTCCAAATATTCTAAACCGTGACTGATGATTTGTTCCGCACACTCCCTTTAATCCTTCCTTTTGTTTGATAAATTTTTCCGTTCATTAATCTACAGAATGCTTATTTGACGGGTCCTCCAAAAATGAGTATTAATTTAGGAATGACATGACATTTTCCTGGGTCTGTTCATCTCTGAGCAAATCAATTTGTTTAAATCATCAGTTGAAGGAACACAGATGCATACACATAAATCGCAGAGGGCATTGTACTTTTTAGATTGTTAAAACAGAAAATGGGTGTGTCTGGCCTACGACAACCTTGATCTGTATATTATTAAACAGATGTCAATTAAGTAATTTTTATGAAAATAGAATAAGTAGTCTAACTTCTTTAAGTGGTGGCTCCATAGCAATCTATCAAGACAAGCACCCAAATCCTATGCACTTGAATTAAATACATTATATTCGTAAAAAGAAGATAAGAAGTCTTTATCTAAGTAACATAGCAAAGTTATGCTCTTAGCGGTTATCAATTGATGCTATTAAACAGCATTGCAATTTATGAGACTATTTATTAGCAGTGAAAATTCTCAGTGCAGAAAGTATCATGGGGACCAATGCCAATGCAGACAGGGTTGTCTTAAAGAAATGTTAGTGCCGACGCCGGTTTGGCTCAGTGGATAGAGCGTCGGCCTGTGGACTGAAGGGTCCCAGGTTCGATTCCAGTCAGGGGCACATGTCTTGGTTGCGGGCACAGGAGGTGTGCAGGAGGCAGCTGATTGATGTTTCTCATGTTTCTCCCTCATTGATGTTTCTAACTCTCTATCTCTCTCCTTTCCTCTCTGTAGAAAATCAATAAAATGTATTTTTTTTTAAAAAAAAGAAATGTTAGTGCAGGCAGGGTGGCTCTGGCCTTTATCTAGGACCCCTGTGTCCATCAGGAGAGATCTGGCTAAGCTACATGAGCCAACAGTGTCCAAGTTTAAGTGCTGAATGCAAAAGGCTTGCCTTTTTGTTTGGAGTGGAACAATGCAGGTCCGATGGGTCGCTGCACTCCGCTGTTCTCACAGAGGCCAACGAAGTCTCTGCCCTCTGGAATGAGTCCAGACAGTTGACCATGGACGTGGCATGCCACTTCTTCTCACACCTCATTGACCAAAGCAAGGCACACACAGTTCCTGATCTCCAGAAGGAGGGGACTTGTTTTCAGAAGAACAACTTGAATGACTAGTGAACTAATGCTTACCACCCCCCAGAATAAAATCCCAATGATAACACCCCACCCTTGATCCGTAGATTATTAAACAGATGTCAATTAAGTAATTTTTATGAAAATAGAATAAGTAGTCTAACTTCTTTAAGTGGTGGCTCCATAGCAATCTATCAAGACAAGCACCAAAATCCAATGCACTTGAATTAAATACATTATATTCTTAAAAAGAAGATAAAAAAGTCTTTATCTAAGTAACATAGCAAAGTTATGCTATGTATCATCAGAGAAACATTATTAAAAATCCAGAGAGGGCCAGGCCTGCATCGTCCAGTGGTTGAGCATCGGCCTCTGAAGCAGGAGGTAGTCGTTCGATTTTCCATCAGGTCACGTGCCTGGGTTGCGAGCTCAATCCCCAATGGGGGGCGTGCATGATGCAGCCAATCAATGATTATCTCTCAGCATTGATGTTTCTATATCTCTCTCTTCCTTCCTTTCTGAAATCAATAAAAATATATTTAAAAAAATTAAGTAGGAAAAGCTTTGATTCCTACCTCACTCAGGAAACTAAGATGCATCGTTTTTTTCAATAATTAGAATATTTAAAATGATCCATTCCTTTTTTTAACTGAAGATGTCTATCTTGAAAATGCATTCTGAGTCAACTATGGAACACTGCGATTTGATATTTTAAGACATTTTGGGGAAAATAATCACCCTGTCAGGCAGCAATGGCCCACTCTAGAATCCAGCATGCTTAGGAGCAGGGAGCTTCATAAGGAAGTGAGGGCTCAGTGTGAGCTCAATGGTGAATGTCAAAGTTTAGAAGCTGGTGGCTGTCAGCCAACTGTGCTCCTCGTAGCTTGTTTTCTTGAAATGACATCCGAGCAGAGTACCCTCATGACCACCGCAGAGAATTAATGTGTTATTGCAATAATTTGTAATAGTATTCTAAATATAAATATGTATATATGCCAAATTTGAAGTAATATACATTTCAAGTAAATGTAAACTCGAAGTTAGAATAACGAAGTGATAAAAATTGACTACTAAGTACTAATGATCCAAGGTAAATGAATTAGCTACTAAACATAATGATTAACATTACTCCTTTTTTTTTCTTTTCTTTTTGCGGTTAAAAACCCTTGTCTTAAAACAATAATTTTTTTCCCCACAAATTTGATTTTCAAGCATAGGGTGATCTTATTTTAAAATAGACATTTCTTTTTTTTTTTTTTCTCAAAAATTACTTTTTAACACCTTTTGTTTGGCCTCTCACCAAAATGTTTGAGACTTCATACAAAATCCATGCTTTCTTTGCTTTAATATTTGTAATTCAAATATTTACCCTTTGAGATAGATCTTTATGATGACATATCCTCTTGGCAAATAGAATGACCATATGTGGCGGGAGAAAACTTTTTTTTTTTTTTTTAATGAAAAGGTTGAGCTTTCCTCTCTGGGTAATACCTTCAAGCTGTATGACTGAATACTAGCCAGGGATGAGGAGAAATCTTTACAGATGGTTCTTCAAACCCTAATAAACCTGAAATGTCATAGAATGTGGCTTTGTGCCTGCTGTTTTAATGTCACTAAATATTTTGTTTTCAAATAACACTATGTTATTTCTAGGAAAGTAATCCTTTCTGGCTTCACCTTAAATCATACCATAAGGAAAAAAAATAGTAGAAGTAAAATTAGAGAGTTATTTTATTTAAAATCTTCGGTTAATTACATGGAGGCTAAAATAACTCTTACCTAGGAGCTTTGACACTTGCACTACTTACACTCACTCCTGGGCTGTGGACTCTACTTCCAGAAGCTTCTGTGAATCTCAGTAGAATCCAGAAGACCCCAAAGGTGAATGTTTTAATAATGCAATATAGTTAATAAATACATTTAAAATGTGGGTATTGATACATAAAGTAACTAGAGGCCCAGTGCACAAAATTCATGTACTCAGGGGAGTTCCTCAGCCCATCCTGTACCCTCTCACAGTCCAGGAGCCCTCGGGGGATGTCTGACTGACAGCTTGGGCCTAAGCCATCAGTTGCACATCCTTAGGGGGCTCCTGTCACTACCAACCACTGTGTTCGCCAGTCACGAGCTCAGGTTCTAGCTAAGCAACACTCCCCCTGTGGGAGTGCACTGACCACCAGGGGTCAGCGCCCGAACTGAGCATCTGTCCTTGGTGGTCAGTGCACATCATAGTGACTGATTGTTCCACCATTGGGTAGACTTGCATATTAGCCTTTTATTATATAGGATATTTGTGAAACTGCCTTTTGGATAGTAAGTGTGTGTGTGTGTGTGTGTGTGTGTGTGTGTGTGTTATTTGGAAAATAAATGTGTATTCGTGCTGAAGGAATCTAATTTTATATTATCATTCCAAAACACATATTTATCAGGATTTGCATCATTACATTTCAAGTTGCTCATATCCAGCTAACTGACTCAAGGAAAATAGTGGCAATTTGAGATAGCTAAAATTTCTTCAGCCTCATCGCACTGGTGCCCTATACCTAATTACCTGATTTTGAATTTTAATATTTTATACTTTTTTAAAGAGGAAATCACATGCATACATGCATAACCCATGGACATAGACAATGGTGTGGTGAAGGCCTGGATGGAGGGGAACGATGGGGAACAAAAGGTGGAACATCTGTAATACTTTAAAAATAAAAAAATAAAAAATTTAAAAGAGGGGGAAAAAAAGATGCTCTAAAATTGAATGAGCTCTAGAAGCCAGAATCTAGATCATTCTGGTGGTTACCATTTCTCCCCTGATGTGCTCTGAGGCCTGTTGAATCAAGGGGCTTCGAGACTTTTCCCTTCTCTGTAATAGGAAGATCAGGTGACCCTCAGTGTTCATGAACTCATCTATGACATACACACACATTCATAGAGACGGTGGATTCTCAATGCATCCTTCTTAATTTATAAGGAGATATCTAGCATGGTAACATGAGTTAATGCTTTTAGCTACAATAAATGCAATAAAATGTTTGGAAAGATAGCACAAAACTAAAAATACACTAGCAATCTTATTTATTAATAAATACAAAATATTAAATAAAATACTTGCAAATGAACTTATAAATATAGTACACAAAAACACACACCACCTTATTAGCGTTTATTCCAGGAATATGATAGTATAGCATCATATCATCAGGTAAAAGGAGCAAATCTAAGAGATCATGGAAAAAGTACAAAAGATTTCTGTTTTGTTTTGTTTTGTTTTTAAATAGGAGTAGGCAGGGATCTATTTACTATGCTTTTAAATTTCTCTCTCAAGGTAACATTGTTAATATGCTATTCTAGAAATGTGTGCCAATAAGGTTAGACATGAGATAAATTATGAGGTATTATTTGAGAAGAAATTCTATGAAATTATCAGTGTATACGATGGTATTTTGATAATCTAGAACAAGCGAAGGACTTTAATGTAAAACTATTGCAGACAATAAGTGAACCGAGTGAGATAGATGACTTCAAAGCACAGGTGGCAAAATCAATAGCTTTCTTCTGGTTCAAGCTAACAGATGGAAGATATGGATCTTTCACCTCCTATATAAAATCCCATCAAAACGAAAGGGGGGGTAGGTATGTGTGTCTGAGAGTGTGTACATAAGAAATGAGACTTCGAGGTGTGGGGAATTTTATTTTATTTTTTTTTTGGATGTCTGAAAGCAAATGGCATTGGACTGATTGGGAAACCAGGGTCAATAACACAAGCCAAGCCATTCTCTGACACCTGCTGCTTCAAGTAGCTCCTTTTCTTCTGAGTTCTGGGCAAGTGCCCTGCCGCCCATCATTCAAATCGCAGCCCAGACGTCAGGCAGGTGCAGGGTAATTAGTGGAGTGGCTGCAGTCTCCATTTCTCTAACTCAAGCACAGTGTCAAGGACATAGTGGCCCAGTACGTAATGTGCTTGATTGAATGGATCAATCAGACAATCAATAATGGAAGAATGAGTGACTGGTGAGTGTCATTCCCTTTTCTCCTCCTGAATAATTCCCTGTATCGAGTGCTGCATAGGAAACACTCACTCCGGTCCCCTGGCGGGGCCTGGCTCTGAAACTGCCTCCCCATGGAACATTCTCTATTCACCCCTCCTTCCTGCCAATCAAATGTTTATTAAATATACACTCATCGAATAGCTAAGGAGTTTCTGTCATGTACACGACTCTGGGCTTATCCAATAGAGCCATCTTTTGTAGCTATTTTCCATAAAGGTTGACAAATGTAAAAGTAAATTTTTATATCTCTCAGAGGTCTTATGATGGGATTGAAATAATAAATTTGACAGAGTCAGATTTTTTTTTTCCCCTCGGGCCAAGCAGACTCTTTGCCCTTCGCAGGCGCATTTTGTGACTTTGTCAGGGATTACAGGCTGTGGCAATCTGTAAACAGAGCGACGACGAAAGTCAAGACAGGAGCCTCCAGAGTAAAATCCACAAATACCTAGGCTGACTTTTTAATTTCAGCAGAATCCCAGAGGGTGACTAAGATTCAATACTTAAGGCAAACACGGGGCACACTATACTGAAAATACTAGGAGGATATTGTAGGATTGTTTTGTACATAAACCAAAGGACAAAAAAAATATATTTTCATCTTTGTCATTAAAAAGGTATGACATACTGTAAGAATAGTCAGTGAGACTACTATGCATTCTTTAAAGTTCAGTTCAGAAAAAAGAGTCAGAAAAATATTCAGAGAAGTAAAAATGCAAATGGACATTTGATTGTAAATGGGAATATTTTTAATGACAGGGTAGCATTTTAAAACTTCTGCTTCGACATGTATGTAATTAATCATGAATTATTGTGTTATTCTTTGTTCAGTACTCAAGAATATGATAAATTGGAATTGGAGTGACTCATTTGTTATTCCGTTTAAAAATACTTCTCATAATTTTATCTAAACTGGAATTCCTCCGTGTTCCAAAATTAGGCTAACAAAAATGTATAGATAAAAACAAAAACAAATATGTTAGTGTCTGACCCCCTCACACATAAAACATCTACTTATCAGAAATATTTTATTGATTTTCAAGTGACAACACTAAAAAGAAAATACCAGCTTGTCCTTGCCAACTTGTCATTGCCGATTACTGAGCTCGTGGCTCATGGATCGCCCTGTGATTTTTCTTCAGCTCCAGTGACTTCACGGGCCCACTTTGACATGCCTCCTTCACGCTACTGCCGCTCACCTGGAACAAGGCTTTTGTTGGTTTTGATTTAAAACCAGCCAGTTACCGTAAAACCGTGATATAAGATTGACAACTAACCACAATATGATAAAACCCACTTTTATTCTGATTTAAAAGAAAAAAAACAAGTTTGTTTATTTAAGTTGCCATCAACTATTTCTATATCAGCTACTAAAGAGTCATCTTAAGTGACTCCTACCTATACTAGGGTCTGTGCAGACAGAAATCAGCCTTATCCCGTGCCATCCCAACACTATATTTAGTGATGCTCACTGTTTTGGAGATAATCTGGCTGATGTTTGCTTATCAAGTGTTTATTGGGTGATCAGCACTGTTCTAGAACTCTACACACATTGTTTCATTTCAGTAACAACCAAATGAATGAAATAGATACTATTAGTTATAAAAATGGAAAAATGGAGGCTTAAAGGAGTGAAGTAACTTGCCAGGGTAACATGTGATCAGGTGAATGTGACCACAGACTGATTGTCTTTAATCTCTTTGCCATACTCTCTAAACCAGTGGTTCTTAACCTTCCTAATACCACGTCCCTTTAATGCAGTTCCTCATGTTGTGGTGACCTCCAACCATAAAATTATTTTCGTTGCTAGCAACAAAACTGCGTTAAAGGGACGTGGCATTAGGAAGGTTGAGAACCACTGCTCTAAACACATGTGTTACACCCCTTTCCAAAACACCACCACTATCACCCAGTGTTCTTGGAATAAAGAACATCACCCTAAGTCTGTCTCCACTTTCTACCACCCTGGGCTCTCTGTACCTCTCAGCGTTCCAGTTGCAGGACTTTTGCACATGTTGCTCCTTTTAACTAAAAATGCTTTTCCAGCCAAAACCAGTTTGGCTCTCAGTGGAAAGAGTGATGGACTGTGAACTGAGAAGTCCTGGGTTTGATTCTGATCAGGAGCATGTACCTTGGTTGCAGGCACATCCCCAGTGGGGGGGCATGCAGGAGGCAGCTGATCGATGTTTCTAACTCTCTATCCCTCTCCCTTCCTCTCTGTAAAAAAAACAGTAAAATATATTAAAAAAATAAAAATGCTTTTCTATCCCTCTTTGCCTGCTTAAATCCTACCTACCTCTTATATATCTGCCCAAATGTGGCCTCCTCAGAACCACACCTCTGCCCATGCCTTCTTACTGGAATTCCTGAGACCATCATATACAAATCCTTCATCTCACGTTTCATAGTTGTCATTTCACATGTATTTGTGAGATTGGCACATTACTGATGCCTCTGTGCTGGCTACAGAATCTGCACTATGACGGCCCATAATCATCTTTTCTCCTCCAGCACAGATATTATAAATAGCAAGTGGTAGGTATTAAACACGTATTTGTTGACTGATGAGTAAATGAGAACATTTTGTTAAAAACAATCATTTGCTTTTCTTCTTCCCTCACCCTTGGAAGGCAATGATTCTACCACAAAGAAGATACCGGATAGGAAAGAATGAGGAAGACAATTAAAGAAGGAAGAGGAAAACAGAACTATTTCATGATAATTCCTCAGTAGAAATATTTTGGATGGGTGGTACCTCTAAGATTCCAGAGAGGGACAAGTATCGATACACATCCATTGATAATCCCAGTGGCACTCAAGGAGACTTCCCACAGAAAGAGGCAAGCATCTATACCTGGCACTTATGGGGACCATGCCTGACATCGTAACAAATACAACAAATAAGTAAGACCCTTCCTTCATGTCCTAACATGTTATTCACCTCATCTTTCAACCAAAGCAAGCAACTAGTCCATGGTACTCAACATGTATGTAGGGAATATACTGAATATTGAAAATCAATATGACTCAAGGAGGGTATTCAAGTTTTGATGTGTTCTTAGATGAAAGATATGATAATGGCAAGAGTTCTTTCTTATATGTGGGTCTGCATATTCTTAACCATCTGCTGTTGCTGTAGGATTGAGATTAGCCTTGAGGATAGAAGTCAAGTATACTTAAACAGTCATGTTATAGGAGAAATAGAAGCGGTACCTACCCAGTGTCAGTATCAGGTGAAATCTTGATTTATAAGAGAAAAAAACTAGAAGCAAGTCTGCTAATTATAAACTAAAAAAATTACATATTGCTTACATAGATATGAAAATATTTAGTAAATCTATGACTATCAGGGCCTGGTCATTTAAGTTTTTTCTCATTTGCTGGTTATCCATCCTGGTAAATATTGTATCTTTATACCGAAAAGATACACCATTAATAGTGGTAGAATCACAGCTTTAAAACTTCTATAGGAATAAAAGCATAATATGCTAATTAGACTGGACAGCTGAACAACCTTCTGCATGTCCTTCCGGACAAAGCTAGGGCTGCGAGAGCTGAGTCCCATGCATGAATTTCATGCATCGATTTTTTAGTATTAATATAAAAGGCCACATATTTACTTTAAATAAATATAGATGATAACTTCCATAACAACTTGCCAGACTTTAAAAATACTTCATAAAATTACCATTCAAAAGCTAAACTGACACAAGTATTGGAATTCAAATGTTACATCCAATTGAACATTCAAAACTGGCCCAGAGGGACTCTTAGGGATCCCATGCTTATTTGTTCTTTGTAGAAGCAAATTAGGACAAACTTTTCAAAACTTGTCATTTTCATGGTTGTTATCCCAAACCATTTATTCAATATTCATGGATTATAATTCTTACAACACCATTGTAAAAGGGTATTATTCTCCCCTTTTTACCAACAAGAAATCCAGCACTTGCTTCAGCCATGAGGATAGGAATTGGTTTAGACTCCAAACATGGACCTTCCAAAGCCCTCATGGTGATTTACAGCCACAGTATGAACAAAGGGTGAATGGTGCATAGAGATGAGTGATGATCTGCCTGAGCGAAAAGGGAGGGATGTTTGAGGCAGGCCAGAAAGTGACTAGTTTGCTAGACAGAGATTTTTAGGGAGAAAGAAGCATTAGCAAAACACAGGAGGATGAAACTATAAAGCATATTCGGAATTTATGGCATAATCCTGCATGATCAAAGCACACAGTCCAGGTTCAGGTTGGGGAGGGAGTAAAGCTTAGGGAAAGGCAGGAGATAAGGAGCGTGAAGGAGGAGAGAGTAGCAAATCACATGCGATGTAGTATAGATGGAGGGAGCAGATACTAAAGATCCTTATTTGTAAAATGTGCCTTTTTTCCATCCGATCTATGATATAACTGAGCCCTTAGGCAATAGAGAAAATGGAAGAAGACTGGATAAAGAATAGATGAAGGGGGGAGAAGGAGAAAGAGGGAAGAAGAAAGGTAAGAAGAGCAGAGTGAGGGGAGGAAAAAGAGGGAAAATATTATTCAAATGAGAAATTTAATTGATGAGGAGAGGATGGGATTGGTAGGCTCTGCAGTTTCCAGCCTGTTCATGTCCATCAAAGCTTCCAACCAAGACAGGGATCACGGAGACTTAGCCCTAAAGGCACCTTTAGTTTGGGGCATGTTGGCTCCAATAGTTGATAACTCAAAGGGAATGCCCTAGCAGGCTGCCATAAATATCAGTCTTGTTATAGGTAGAGCATTTAAAAATAAAATTAAAAACTGGGTAATTCTCAGAACATAAACTATCTTTCACGGTGACTCAACAAGTGTTCAAAGAGTGGATGAATGGCTGAGTTAATAGATAACTAGATTTATGCAGCCATAAAAGTTGATGAGACTGTCCTGGCCAGGGACAACATGTAACAGGAAGGATATAGATTATGCCTCAGATAGGTTTGAAATGGCTAACGCACTACAGTAGACTTTCTGATTTTGATGACCTCTTCCCCTTGAGCGAGAATAGAATATGCTTCATCAGAATGTGTAGGATCCGGGGTGACTCTATGGCTCCTCAATAAGGGGTGTCTTGCAGCAGTAAAATATGCACATTTTTTTTTAATATTCAAATATGTTAGACTCCCAACAGTATTTATAGTCTTACCTTCAGCTGATGCAAGACCTCTGTGCATCAGCTGATAACTAAGAACAGTGTTTCACAGCTGTGGGCCTTGCCAATCCAGCTTCTAACCCTCTCACATTAAACATAAAAAAATGTCATCAGATTTTGGTGGCAATGGACTTAAAACTCAAGAGGATATAAGTTGGGTATGAGGAGGAGATGAGCGAGGAAAGTAAATTCAATTTTTAAGTATTTTGAAATATTGTTAACTTTTTTTTTTTACCCACATTTTTCTGGTTGAGAGTATGGTCACATGAGGTTTGATTTCTACTCCCATGTGTTGAGCAGGAAAAATGATAAAGTCAAGGAAGAGCTTTTAGGAGGCAATAGACATGCATCCGTTTGGCATGTGTATGTGTGCCTGCATGTGTGCTCATGCATGTGTATGTTGTTGTTGATACAATCCTTTGAATGCTAAAGAAGAAACCCCAGAGTATGATATTATACTGCACATTATATTCCGAATTCAAGGGAACATAAAAGAGTTTGGATACTCCAACGGGAGCCATGAAATCTCTGTACTAACAAATTATAGAAAGCCAAAAAAGAATCCCTGATTATTTCATGAGCTACCATATTGCTGTCCTTTGCAAGCTCTCCCATAAAATTATTCACTGACATTTAATGATGGCGGCTGTCCAGCGTCGTCTCCTTTTCATACCCAGGAAAGAAACAAATAAATTG
Organism: Lasiurus borealis; assembly: GCA_004026805.1. Lineage (NCBI taxonomy): Eukaryota > Metazoa > Chordata > Mammalia > Chiroptera > Vespertilionidae > Lasiurus > Lasiurus borealis. The sequence goes on from PVJN01006359.1 coordinate 47,287, forward strand.
CAGGATGCTGATACAATCTTTGTAGAAAGATCCAAGATACCCCGTAAGCAACACAAAATCCTTTTTTATAAGATTACCTGTGGGATCCCATTAAGTAGCTCTGTTTCTTTGGTTGTTGTGCTTCTATGGAGTTTTTATAACTGCTCCTCCCCAGAAGAATATGTGAGGCTGCATACTAAAGACCAATAAGCAAGAGGTTCTCGCTAAGAAGGCTAGTGAGCGTTCATTTGTGGAAAGTTTGTGTTTATTTCTTTGTTTCTTTGCACCTGCCAGAACTGGCAAGTGCAGAAAATCTGCTTTATAAATTGCAGCCCTCCATGAAGCAGCCATGGGTCCTGGGTTTGTGTAAAATAGCAATTTTTTTTTTCAAGAAATAAAAGTAAATCTACTAGACCACGTCAAAGCCAATGCACACCCATTCCCCTGAAAACTCACTGTGGTCAAGGACCCTTTAGGACCTTGTAACATGCCGATGACTGTCACATTAATAGTGCTGGGCTAACCTCATTCTCCTTGTGTCCATCTTGAGCTTTGTCTGATATTTAGTCTACTGTATACCTGTGTCCAGAACCACAATTTTAATTGATCGTGTGATAGCCAAAGATAATTTTCTTCTGACCGGATGGTTCATACAAGCAGAAACTAAGTTTATTGACTGCACATGCATAAGGCATTGCCATTCTGAGTCTTTTGTGAGCCTCCTTACATGATGGAGTTCCCAACATTTTATAATGACCTTCATGTTCTGTGTTTCAAATATGAAGATCCCTTGTGTCAGATAAATATCTTCCCTGGCAACCATTGCATGTGAAGTCAGACTGAGTGAGATTTGATGTTTCCCAGGTTCTTCGTGAATTCCCTACAGAGAGGAATTCTGTGCTTGGAAAACCGGCCAAGCCTCCTAGAAATCCATTCCCATGGAAGAGCTTTACAGGGAAACAGATATAAGAGCTAACAGAGTCTCCACAGCTGGGGAAATGGGGCTGCCTGCTCTCACAGAAACATCCAAAGTTCATCTCATCACTGGGCTTAGAAATGGAATGCCTTACAGAAGCTAGCATCTCAAAGTAAAAACCACAGACTTTCAAACCCTTGACTCACCAAATGAGTTTCCTCGTTCTCTACTAACTTCCCCATTAAATCATTAATGGGAGTCCAGACAGTCATTATCTTGGCAGAATGTCTTCCAGAAATAGGGGGAAAGTGCCAGGATATTTGAGTGTATGTGATGGTTAATTTTATGTGTTAACGTGGTTAGACTGTGGTATCCAAATGTTTGGTCAAATACTAGTGTAGATGTTGCTGTGAAGATATTATGAAGATATGATCAACATTTAAAATCAGTTGGGCCAAAACCGATTTGGCTCAGATGATAGAGAGTCAGCCTGTGACTGAAAGGTCCCAGGTTCAATTCCGGTCAGGGGCACGTACCTTGGTTGTGGGCACATCCCTAGTGGGAGGTGTGCAGGAGGCAGCTGATCAAAGTTTCTAACACTTTCTCTCCCTTTCTCTCTGTAAAAAAAAATCAATAAAATATAGTTAAAAAAATAAAATAAAATCAGTTGGATAAACATTACCCCTGATAACAGGTAGAGCTCATCCAAGCACTTGGTGTTAGGAGCATAACATGAGATTTACTCTAGAAGAAGGATTCTAACTCCAAGCTGTAACATAGACACCCTGCCTGAGTTTTCCATCCGCTAGTCTGCCCCATGGATTTCAGACTCAAGACTGCAAGATCAACTCTTGCCTGAGTTTCCAGCTTGCCACCTTCCTTACAGATTATGGACTAGCCAGCCCCACAATTTCTTAAAAACAATCCCTATGTATTTATCTATATACCCATCAACATTTATCTCTCTCCTCTTGATTCTGTTGACCTGGAGAACTTAGATTGATAACTGTGTTTAGAGTTCCTTCCAGTGATTTGCCTCATTAGAATTCAGAAAAGTGGCCTTTTTCGAAGTCCCAAGTTACTTGTGTAGGAGGCACAGGTTACAGTATTTTTGGTCACATGAGCTTTGGAGGGGTCATAGATCGGAATCCAAAGCAATTTTAGTCTATATTCTCAGAACTACTTTCCAAAGGTTATAGCGTACAGGAAACGCGGAGAGAGCTAGCTCTTCTCCCTTTCTCATCCCGAAGACTAAATTTCTGGGCCTCAGGGCACTATCCTTCCTCAGTTGTCCTTGTTTCTCAGTGGCCTTCTCACCTGAGAGCTGTTGGTTCTTACTTTAACATTTGCTCTGGCAACTCCTGTAGCCCACTTTCCACTTTTGTCCTTTTAATGACCAGTAAGAATGATTGTGGACACACAATTTTTGACAAATTTCTTCAATAAACTTAGTTACCCTGGCTCATCATCCATTCACTTTCCCTGGAGAATTTGAGTAACTTATATCTGGAAGAAGGAAGAAATTTTTTTTCTCTTAGTTCCATCAAATACAGGATATTAGCAATTTCTCCCACTTTTTCTAAATTTTTGAGACCCTATATTAAAAGAGACAAAGTATTTAGCTTGTTTTTTTGTTTGTTTGTTTGTTTTGGGGAGTTTTTTTAGTGTGTTTTCTGTGTGAGTTTGTGTGTGTGTGTGTGTGAGTGTATAAGAGAGAGAACGAGAGAAAGAGAGAGAAAACTAGAATTTGTACCTTCATATTTCATCAGGAATCAAGAGGCAATTCTTATTCATTTTTTACTTGGTTCTATAGATATTTTTTTAGATTAACTCATTCCAACCTCTGAGTTTCTACCTAATGTCTTGTCAAAATCAACCTGAACTTGTTCCACTCTCTGCAACTCGTTCACAGGGATACTAAGGGAAAGCGAAATGAAGGAGAGGGAAACAATTGATAACACCAAACTCCTAACAGGAGATTATGGGGGAAATCACTGCAGGTCCTAAGTAAGAAATATAATTATGCATCACTTCATGATGAAGATACAGCCTGACAACTGTGTTGTTAGGCAATTTGGTCATTGAGCAGACATCACAGAATGCTCTCACACAAACCTGGATGGTATAGCCCACTTACACCTAGGTTAGTGTGTAGTCTACAAGCCGGTACAGCATGTTACTGCCAGCAAAACAGGAGACTAAATCAAGCACAAGAGAAAATGATGAAATCAAGAGACACAGTAAACACAAGATGTATGAGCTGGCTTCTAGCATAACACAGCACACTGCTTTACAGTAAACTTTTTATAACTAGAAAAAGTGCATTCTAAAATAATGATAAAACTGTGGTAAAGAAGGTCCATAAGCCAGTAACACAATCATTTATCATTCCCAGGTATTCTGAAGTGGACACAATTGTACGTGCTGTGCTTTACATGACTGGTGGTGCAGTGAGTTTATCACGAAACCAGAGTCATCACGAAACATGTGAATCATGTGTTTTGCTACAATGTTAGGACTGCTGCAGCATTAGTAGGTTATAGGAATTTTCCAGCTCCATTGTAATCTTCTGGGACCATATGACCAAAATGTGCATGGCTGTAGATCCAAATTCAGCAACTCAAACATGGGTGCACCAGCTATTGCTTGTTTCATAGAGATCCCAACTTGTTACCAGAACGGCTACAAACATATATGTATTGAAGTCATGTTAGTCTGTGCTGGATTAAACTTAGCTTCCTTATGTACCACTTCTGAGTGGGGAGAAGGACACTCAGAGAAAAGCTCCAGAAAATTCTCTCTTTTAGATAATGAGACAATGTCCAGTGATATGACCTCTCTGCTGTTCCTCGCCCTCTTTTTTTTTTTTTTTTAATTCCAAGCATCATTGCAGACACATCAATAGTGCCGTGGTGAGGAAGGTATCAGCATGGTTTTCACTTTATAGCTCCACATGAATTAGAAAGCAGAAAAGCATTGGCCTTGTGGATTCTAAATGCATGAAGTCCAGCCGCATGATATGACTCTCATCTTACCGTCTTGAGAAAGCTTCATTGGGTCCATGTGCATGATTTAGGGCAGTCCTCAGACTTCAGTGGCCACTGATTTCCTGGAGGGCTGCTTAAAAACTGCCTCTCTGCCGAGACCGGTTTGGCTCAGTGGATAGAGCGTCGACTTGCGGACTGAAAGGTTCCAGGTTCGATCCCAGTCGGGGGCATGTACCTTGCTTGTGGACACATCTCCATTGTGGGGCGTGCAGGAGGTGGCTGATCGATGTCTCTCTCTCATCGATGTTTCTGACTTTCTATCTCTCTCCCTTCCTCTCTGTAAAAAAATCAATAAAATATATTTTAAAAAACAAAACAAAACAAAAAAACCTGCCTCTCTGATTCCACAGGCCCGAGGTGGGGACCGAATGCTAAGTTCCAGCTTACATTAACCCTGCTGCTCCGGGGACTGTTCACTCGAACCATTGATTTAGGAAATAACTAGCATTAAATGACATACTATTCCTTTCAATGGGCACAAGAGAGGGTAATATTTTATTCATTATACAAAACAAAAAAAACAGTATTACACTTCTCTCTGCAAAACTTGTTCATTAGTTTCAGGAGTATTTAGGAATTTATAGAAATTATGAAACCAATCATAATGACAGGTTGTCCTTTTCTTGCTAACCATATTTTCCTCTGGATTCTGGATCCCCGCTGGGAGGACAATAGTGTTTAGGGATCGCCTCGTTTCTCTTTTAGAACTGCTGAATTTCAGCCATGCCACTTGAAGGCTGCGTTATCTTTATTCCATATACTAGAGGCCTGGTGCATGAGTTTGTGCACAGGTGGGGTTCCTCAGCCTGGCCAGTGATTACGGTTGATTGAGGGCAGCTGGCCCTGGGAGGTTGGCCAGTCATGGGAGGTTGGCTGTGGGAGTGCACTGACCACCAGGGGGCAGCTCCTGCAGTGAGTGTCTGTCCCCTGGTGGTCAGTGCACATCATAGTGACCGGTCCACCAGTTGTTCAGTAGCTTAGGCTTTTATATATTAATATATAGATATCCAGAAAGAGAGGGAAAATCAATAACATTTTTTTTCTGTAATCAACTTACGTTGTGTTGTTGATTTTTCCTTGAGAGAATAGTTTGGGTCATATAAAATACTTTCCCATCATTTACATTAAAGTGGCATTTAATTTTCTCTATAAGTGATCAATAAGTATTAATAAGCAAGATTTAATTTTTTCTATATGTATGAGGTAATAAGAAAAAAAAATACAAATTCATTCCATTAAAGAAGTTTGCAGGGTGCAGAAGAGCAGTGCTGACTGTGACGTCAGAATAACTGAAGGGTGAGCCAGTTTGCCACCATGCAGGGCCCTGTGGTGGTCAGCACAGCACTGCATCTCTCAGCACCTGAGTCCCCGTTGGAAAGTATGGGTGGTGGTGGGGGGGGGTCATTTGACAAGTGCTCACAATCTCTATAAAAGTCTATTATTAAGATTTAAAATGGCCTAGACCGGTTTGGCTCAGTCGATAGAGCGTCAGCCTGCGGACTGAAGGGTCCCAGGTTCGATTCTGGTCAGGGGCATATATCTTGGTTGCAGGCACATCCCCAGTAGGGGGGCGTGCAGGAGGCGGCTGATCAGTGTCTCTCTCATCGATGTTTCTGACTTTCTATCCCTCTCCCTTCCTCTCTGTAAAAAATCAATAAAATATATTTAAAAAAAGATTTAAAATGGTTACTAACAAGTAAAATGAATTAGATAAACATTTTAATTTACAATAACTATAGGTTACATAACAATGCATTATATTAGTACACTTATTAGCTATTTAACATAAAATAAATTATGTTGAAGTTACCCTAATTTCCAGAACTTATGCATTGATAATTGTTAACTTTAAGTTTTAATACATTTCCTTCTAAGACCCTGAATGTTACTTAAAGAAAAAATAAATTGACCTGGAGTTTAAATGAATCCACAAGTATTTTAAGTGTTCTGGAATCTGTTTTTTAAATATAGTTTTATTGATTTCAGAGGGGAAGGGAGAGGGAGGGATAAAAACATCAATGATGAGAGAGAATTGTGCCCTTGATTGGAATCAAACCCGCTACCCTTCAGTCCTCAAGTCGACACTAACCACTGAGCCAAACCAGCTGTTCTGGAATCTTACAAAAATCTTCTTACTCTTTAACAAAGAAGACAGTTTAGTAGATATTTTGCATTTAATTAGCTGAATTTAAGGTACATTTTATCAGTAACAGTCATCACAATTTCACTGTTGTAGTAATATAATTTATTTCAAAAGAGCACTTCATTATTCAAAAGTATATTTTACACAGTAAAATGTAATTTTAAGATGCATGTAATTTAATGTTTAATGCATTTCTTATGCAATCTATTTGGAAAGTAGAATTGTGTTGCCCATTTTCAAGCCACATTTTAAAATCACTTTCAGCAAATAAATCCACTCAGAGCAGACAAAAGCCATGATAACTACATGCATCTCATTGCATGTAGCTCAACATGTGCTGATTGCATCGATTCTTAGACAACATTCAGAAATAAAGATAATTCACTCCTTTCTCCCAAACTCCCCGGCAACAGGTAATCAAGTTGGATTACTTACTAAGCTTTGAGTTCATGTTTTAGAGACTTACAAAATCGTTGCCTCTCACATTTATCAGTTTCTCTCTTCCTGTACACATGGGAACCATTCTTCACATCATTGGTCAAAGCTCTGACCCTATAGGGCGCCCTTGAATGTGTAAGGGGACTGGAAAGGCCTGGGGCAACAGGGTAAATATGAGGCTAATCAGAGCCGAGCTCAGTGGTGTGAGACCCTGGGAACCACAAGTGCTAGAAGGTAGGGATTTGGTGCCATATTCAGCTCATACATGAGAGGTTTCTTATCTGTAGGGCTTGGAGAGACAGTTTTAGTCATAGCACCAAAGTCTAGGACAGCAGGGTGCATAATCATAAAAATTACAAAACTCTAGAGCAAGTAACCTATTGCCACCAATTGGCAGGCACTATTGGTTGGAGTTCAGGCCTCATGCATCCCGTCTCACACAGCAGTCAGGATGGTTTGCAGCACCAGGTCCGCTTACCCGGGAAAGTGCTGCATACACTGAAAAAGTGGATAACTCTCCTCAGAAAGAAGAAATTGCGATGCCTCTACAGTTTGCAAATTCCAAGAAGAGAAAATGCCATTTTGGGGGAGGGGACAATTGTTTCTATTTTACTTTTCATTGTGAGAATACAGGGGAATCACGTTACAACTGTACGTATTTTAATACGAACCTGAAAAAATGCCAATTATTTGATTTGAAAATCTCTTCGTGAACCCAGGGCATAATCTAACTCAGAGGTTCGAATGACCCTTTCACAGGGGTCGCCTAAGACCATCAGAAAATGCAGATATTTATATCACGATGCATAACAGTAGCAAAATTTCATGGTTGGGGGTCACCGCCACATGAGGAACTGTATGCAAAAGTCATGGCCATAGGAAGGTTGAGAACCACTGATCTAACTGGAGGCTGCTTCTTTAAAACGATGTCCCAGAGGCAGAAGGTGGCTACTCCCAGCAGGGTTTCTGAGGTCTAGTGAATAGATGAAGATGATGAAGATGAGGTTCTTTCTCCTCTCACTAACTGTGACAAAGATCACTTCTTGCAGAAGGGGAACCTCAAGAAAGAGGCTGAGAAGAGGGGGGAAGGAAAGAGGAAGCCCCGGGGGGAGGAAGGCCTGGAGCAAGATGGCCCCTGCGTGAAATGAACTTGACAGAGCCAGTTTTCATATTCGCTCTGTGGTTTTGAGGCCACCCTGAGAGAGGGTGAACCCACCGTTTTGTTAGTTACTTTTTCTTGTATGCTCCAGTGGCTCATTAAATACGGGCTGGGTTGGGAGTGAGTACCGGGAGTGGAGAGGAACAGGGAGAAAGGGAGATTTTTAAAGAGTGATTCAAAGGAATTAAACTACAACAACAAAAACCTCATACACACGGACAATAGTATGGTCAGTACTAGAGGCGGGGGAGGTAGAAGAGGGTAAGTGGTGATGGAAGGAGACTTGACTCGGGTATTGAAAACATAATACAATATACAGATGATGTATTCTAGAATTGTACACCTCAAACCTATATAATTTAATTAGCCAATGTCACCCTGATAAATTCAATAAATAATTTTTAATAAAGAAAGTAAAAGGAATGTGTGTGTGTGTGTGTGTGTGTGTGTTGTTTTGTTTAAAGATGATCCAGAGAGAGATGAAAGAGGCTTGTTTGAGCTGAGTTGCATTTGTATGAGATGTTGGCAGTTACCATTATGGTTGCTAATGTTTTTCTATAAAAAAAAACCTACAAAACACAGCCTCCCAATTCATCAGAAATCTCAGACTGATGAGTATTTACACCTAAAACGTGGACAGTAGGAAGGGTTAACACACCAACCAGAGGGTTCACTCTGCGGTGGTTTTATTTGTTGTAAGCCCTCTTGGCTCAGGGCTGGGGAAGGAATAAGTTACCACAGTTAGTGAGAGTCTGCTGGGGCCTCGGAACAGCTACAAACCTCAGAGTGAAGGACTGATCGGGAGCAGCTCTAAACCTCCTTCACAGTGTTCTCTCAGTCCCGACCCCAAGGACTGGATGCTTAATCAGAGTAGAAGGGAACATACTCACTCAGGGGGAAACACCCAGTGTGATTCCCACACATTTCTTACTGCCATACGCCAGCACTTTTCAACCTCTTTCATCTCATGGCAGACAGAAACTATTATTAAAAATCTGTGACACACCAAAACAAATATATATATTTTTACCAAGCTGACAAAAATAGGTATAATTTTTATTGATTTACAAACAAGAATAACAGTGATTACCTACCCACTTTTGCTCCAAAGTGACTTATTAAAATATCAGGGTGCCTGTACTAGTACATAAAGATGTCTGATACCAAGAATTAACCAATCAGGAACAACTTTGTTATGTGATGGGAACCATAAGATGCAACTCTTTTATACAACGTATATATTTAAGGTTCAAGACAGATTGGTTGTGTTTGCCATTGTCATATTTTTGACAATCTAAAGCAGTGGTTCTCAACCTTCTTAATACCATGACCCTTTAATACAATTCCTCATGTTGTGGTGACCCCCAACCATAAAATTATTTTTGTTGCTACTTCATCACTGTAATTTTGCAACTGTTATGAACTGTAATGTAAATATCTGATAGGCAGGATGTATTTTCATTGTTACAAATAAAACATAATTAAAGCATAGGGATTAATCACAAAAACAATATGTAATTATATATTGTGAAATATTTATTTCTAATTACAAATAAATGAAATTTTGTCTTGAATCGTGGTGTAGCATGGGTAACAGTCTTCATATGACAACAGTAAACTACATTGCTACACTTTGCTACACCGAGGAGCAGTGTGTTGGTTCCTAAGACCATGGGAAATAGGTGTTTTCCGATAGTCTTAGGCGACCCCTGTGAAAGGGACGTTCAACCCCCAAAGGGGTTGCGACCCACAGGTTGAGAACCGCTGATCTAAAGGAAGAGGTCAGTGCCCCAGACGAAATAGTCAGGTATTGCCCGTTTTAAAAATTCCTGTGGCACACCAGTGGAAAACCTCGCTGCTCTACAGAATTCCAGCAGAGGACTGTACGGAGACCCCAGCAAGAGGGCTCCATTTCCCGCCATAATGTGAAAACTGACGGAGAAAAGCCCCAGGAAGTGGGAGAATCGCTCCTCACAGTGACAGAAATCTCAGAGGCCAAAGTGCCTCCTTAACCTGGACACTTAAGGAGAGTAACCCACAGAGCACTTAAGAAAAGAGACACATAATTAAGAAATTAAATAACAATAATTGCCAGCACCTGTAAGCCACCAGAGATACACATTCTCCTTTCTAGGGCAAATTTTATGGAGGGTGAAGAATTCTAAGGAAGCATACCTTTTAATGAATCAGTGTAATAGCCTAATAAACATGTGGAAGGGAAAGATGTCAGATTAAAGAAAATATATCATGTTCCTATGAAAACCAAATCAAATTACTTACTGAAATGCATATAAATAATTTTACCATTTAGGACTTCTCCCAGTGCTAACAGCACTACCCAGTCCTCCACTCCAAAAAAATATCCTGTTTCAAATGTCAAGTGTGCAGACAAGTCATTTGAAAAGGGATACAATTCATTTACTTACAAATGACAATAACCCTCAGGGAAAGGAATCAAAATTGGTAATTGAGTTAGAATTATAGATTATTTTGAGGAATAAAATGAAAAATTGTACTGCCCTTTGCACGATGTACTTACTCTCCTTATCTTTAGCGAGTATTTCCATAGTTTCTAGTAATATTGACAAAGATTATTGACATAAACCATTGTTTAACTAATGACATAGCAATAAGCAAGCTGAAATCGGACTCCTGAATTTTACAGCCAAAAGCTGGCAGGGTCTGGCGTGACAGAGGAGGGGCTGGTTTTCAGAGGCTGGTGGTGGTGGCCTTCCAGGGAGGGAGGGCATGGGTAGGATGTGAAAGTGGAGACTAAGGAAATCAACTTCTCTCTCTCTCTCTCTCTCTCTCTCTCTCTCTCTCTCTCTCTCTTTAAATATATTTTATTGATTTTTTACAGAGAGGAAGGGAGAGAGATAGAGAGTTAGAAACATCAATGAGCTAGAGACATCGATCAGCCACCTCCTGCATGCCCCCTACTGGGGATGTGCCCACAACCAAGATGCATGCTCTTGACCTGAATCGAACCTGGGACCTCTCAGTCCCCAGGCTGACGCTCTATCCACTGAGCCAACCCGGTATGGGCAGCTGCTGTCTCTTGATGAGCCTTCGTCCTGTCATCCAGGGCCACCCAACCCATCTGGGCACCCCTAAGGGACATGCCTCTTTTCTTCACGAGGGTCTGCTTTCTCCCTGGACATCTGAGTCCTTCCATATGTAACATACATGTGCTGCCTAACAATTACATTCTGAACAAGGAGGCCTGGCTGCCACTCCATAGGCTGCCTCTCTCTTTTCCTTTTTAGTTTTTCTTTATATATTTTTTTCAGAGAGTTGGTTTACAGGCACATCACTGGTTGCATGTCCTCAGCTCCTTACCCATTGTGGGGAAGAGGGTTTGGACCCAGATACAGAAACCACATTCAAAGAGCAACAGCAAAGTGAAAAGTTTGGGAGCAGCCGAGAGACAAAGAGTACAGATGGAGAAAAGGGAAATGAGATGAGCAAGATTAAGCCAAGATGGAAGGAAGGGTTCTGGGGTGAAGATCATAGCAGGACAATATGTAGGGGTGGGGGTGGGGGGCATTACTGGAAGTAAGGGTGCACCAGTGCCAGACAGAAAAGCCAGCTGATTTGGTGTCTTTTATGATAGAAGTTCTACTCAAAACTACTCTTCCTAAAAGAGATATCCATATTTAATGAGCATCTGGTATGTGTCAGGTGCTTTGCTATATGTTGGGAATACAATGGGGTAAAGGTACACACTATGCCTTCGTGAGAAGGGGGCCAGTTAAAAATTATTTAATTAGCCCTAACTGGTTTGGCTCAGTGGATAGAGAGTCGGCCTATAGACTCAGGGTCCCAGGTTCGATTGCGGTCAAGGGCATGTACCTTGGTTGCAGGCACATACCCGGTGGGGAGTGTGCAGGAGGCAGCTGATTGATGTTTCTCTTTCATCGATGTTTCTAACTCTCTATCCCTTTCCCTTCCTCTCTTTAAAAATCAATAAAATATATTTAAAAATATATTTAATTATAATGGATTCAAAATTTTCAGAGGCAACATATGTCTCCTGAAACAGCCCCCAACTTCCTGCCCCCACCATGTATACCATTTACCTCCAGAGCACATAGAGGTTGTAGATGGACCAGGTAGTGGGGCGCAGGGGAAGATGCCTCGAGAACCTCTTTTGTAACGTGGCTCCGTCAACACTGGCTGTGTCTCTTTGGCAAGTTATTTAACTCTCTGTACATCCAGTTCCCTTTTTTTAATGAGCCTAACAATATTTACTTCGCAGAACTGTTGTTAAAATAAAAGAAAATCAATGGGACTTGCCCTGCATGGCTCCAGAACTGTGTTAGCGACTCAATAAATTACAGCTGCTATTGTTAGCGCTAGGACAATTTCTCCCAATCACCTTAGTGTCCCCCGAGTTGCTGGCTTTCCTGACAGAGAGGAAGGTCAGAGGGAAACGAGGAAACCGGGATCAGATCTAAGCACTGTCTGTTTAAATGTATAAACCAACATGGAGGTCTGATCCAGTTAAGAAGGCTTGAGCGTTCATCAAAGTGATTTTGCAGTGAGACCTTCTTGAGTGTTGGGACAAATTACTGTTGGTTAATATCGGCAAAGAGAAGATGGGTATTTATTTTCCTGCCTTTTAGTAGAACGGAGACTGATAAGTCTTTAAAGACTTGTAAAGAATTGCACCACCGCGTGGAGGCCTGACTTAAGTCTTTAACATCCGTTCCTGGACGTGCTGACTCTGCCAGGAGCGGCTCGCTGACCTGAATAAATGTTTTATTAAAACTGGTCCCCACCACCTTGTTTGAGGAAATTGTGCCCGAGGAAGCACGGTCTTACAGGCTTTCTGAAGAACTCGTTAATAGAACAAAGGATGGTATATGGGCCACAAATCAAAAATTGATGAGAAAAAAAAAGTCTAGTATTTGGGTCTCACTTTACGAAAGCTATAAAAAGGAAAGAATTAGAACACAGAAAGTTCTATTTTTTGCCCCATTGATGTGACTTTCTGTTGCTATACAACGCTTTCTTGTAGCTCTTGCACAGTTATTTATGCAAAATAAAAAAAAACATAGGATCTATGAAAATCCTTTTGAAGCCACAGACCCAGTGGTTACTGCAGAGGACTTTTGTAAAATGCAGGTAAGATCTTCCTGAGACTGCCAGGTATACATGGCGGGGGTTTTGTAAGGACCTTAAAAAAGTTTCATATATCTCCGTGCCTATTTTAATCAATATCTTTGATTAAAAAGTCATAAGGTATTGCACATAGTGTGCTTTATTTTTGCTAAACATTTCACCATGAATTTTGGCACATGATTAAGTGTTCTCTGAATATTCCAGAAAAGCATATGAACCAAGTTCACGTATGATTTATCAGTCATCAGGTCTCACCTTTCTCTAGGCCTGTGGTTCTCAACCTTCCTAATGCTGCGACCCTTTAATACAGCTCCTCATGTGGTGGTGACCCCCAACCATAACATTATTTCCGTTGCTACTTCATAACTGTAATCTTGCTACTGTGATGAACTGCAATGTAAATATCTGATAGGCAGGATGTATTTTCGTTGTTACAAATTGAACATCATTAAAGCATAGTGATTAATCACAAAAACAATATGTAATTATATATTGTGAAATATTTATTTCTAATTACAAATAAATGAAATTTTGTCTTGAATCGTGGTATAGAAATGGGCAACAGTCTTCATATGACAGCAGTAAACGACATGGCTACATTTTGCTACACCGAGGAGCGGTGTGTTGGTTCCTAAGACCATGGGAAATAATGTGTTTTCCAATAGTCTTAGGCGACCCCTGTGAAAGGGTCGTTCGGCCCCCAGGTTGAGAACCACTGCTCTAGACCCTCAAACTACAGGGCTGACCTGTGGGTGGTGGTCTGACCAGTTCCTGAGTCAGCCTCACCAGCTTATGATGCCAGAGGCCCCATACCCCTTATGGGGTGGACTCTGGACATCCTTGTGATACCCTGAGCGTGAGACCCAGCCTGGCCAGGAGAGAGCACTGTGCCCCCACAGGGCTCCTGAGCTGCACCTTCTCTCCTGGAGACATTTTCCAAACCCACCCACCCGATCAACCAAGTTTATGGTTTGCTTTCCTGTTGAGCACATTACACCCCCTGCAGGTGCAGCCCATTCTAACTGGCAGCCCACTCACTGTCCTGCTCAGTGCTTGGGGGTCCTGCCTCCAGGCTCCAGATCCAGCCTCCCTTCACCTGAACCTTCCTGAAGCTTGAGCTGCTGTACCCTCTCTGAACATCTCCCGATGGGCACTGCAGCTGGCCGATTTTATTCCCACATTTACTCACTCAGGCCCCCCTTGCTCAGTGGCCGTCCTGACCAGCTCATGCTGCTGGGGTCCTAGCATCCTCAGCGGAAGCCCATGGTGGTCAAGATGGGGGACCTGGTCCCTGAAAACAGAGTCGAGGCAGCTGTCCCTCCACCAAGGAGAGGATGGAGCAGTCACTGCTTTGGATGGGCTGCACTTTTGTGAAAGCATATCGGGCTACAGAGAGAAACATCCCAGAAGATGGCCCTTCACCCTCAACTTCTCTCCCCCTGGGCCTTGCCCCGTGTCCTCCCATAGTCAGTAAGTGTATCACCAGGGGTCTCAACGGGGACATTGCCTTTGTACTTCACTCCTCTTTACTTCCGGCGAATCCCATGTGTCTAAGTAAGCCTTACATTGTACGGGGTCCCCTGAGTGTGGTCTGTATACTGTGGCCTGGGCTTCAGGTCTCACTTCTCCCCCCTCCCTTCCTCTTTAGTCTGTTGTCAGCATTGCCTTTCCCACAGGCTGTCTTCTCTGTGCCAAAGCCTACTTCCTTCTAGAATAAATCAAATTGTGCCCCTCCTCTGCTGGGAAACTGTGGGAGCTGACCCGCTGAGATCTAAACTCCTTTGTGGGCCTGCAATTACCCACACAATTTGCTTCCAATCTGCTGCCTGGCCTATCACCCCACCTTATCACCTCCTGATTAGATTTTTCTGCGGGAACAGAGATTGGCAATGTCAATGCTTAAATGAGAAAGCTGGTTCTTGTCTTGTAAGAAAATCCAGCCAAAACCGGTTTGGCTCAGTGGATAGAGCATCGGACTGGGGACTGAAAGGTCCCAGGTTCGATTCCGGTCAAGGGCATGTACATTGGTTGCGGGCACATCCTCAGGAGGGGGCGTGCAGGAGGCAGCTGATCGATGTCTCTCTCTCATCGATGTTTCTGGCTTTTTATCCCTTTCTCTTCCTCTCTGTGGAAAATCAATAAAATATATTTTAAAAAAAGAAAGAAAATCCAGAGGCAGGCGATCCAGGGCTGGATGTGTGACTCTATTCCATGAAAGGATGCTCCATTAGCCCTCATGGTCCAAGATGATGGCTCCAGCCCCAGCTTTCACAGCTTCTTTCCAGGCAGAAGGGTGGAGGAGGAAACAAAAAAGGGGCATAGGGCCCAGGCCACCTGTCTTTTAAGGAAGTTTCTAGAAACTGGCACACCATTTTCTTTTTCTGAATCATTCCTGTTCTCCTTCTTGGCCTTATAAAAAGCCAATTCATCTTTCATGATGACTCAGTTCATACTCTTCCTTTTAGTTAGCAGGTGCTACGTGCAGGACACTGCTAAGAATGGAGATGCATGCACTCATGTTTACAGCTTCCTCATAAGATCAGCTCCATCACCAGTAACATTGACTGATGATGCAAAGGAGCCACGGAGAGGTTATAAATGTTGTACATGTCACAGAGCTGGGTCCCTTGCCCACCATCAGTCACTGCTTCTCTTTCCAGCACACCCTCCTGGTGGTCTTTCGGCACTCGGCTCGGGCATCTATATTAATGCTCTTCTGTACTATGCTTCTCTGAGGTGCCACTAACCTGCATGCTTGCTGAATGCAGGCCCTATATCTATACTGCCAGGCTCTGTGTACACTCATGGACTGTGGATATTATTTGCTGTCGGGATCTAAGCATCCTGTTCCACCCAGAGACTCAATGAAAGGACAAGAGAACACCTATGGAGGAGCGAGTAGACCAACTGTGCTTGCATGCAGGAGTGTCTATGGGTGTGAGAGTATGCATGTCTATGTGTGAGGGTGTGTGTAAGAGTAGGTGTTTGATAGAATGTATGTGTGTGCATGACAGTGTGTGTGAATGTGAGAGTGTGTATATGTATGTGAATGTGTATGTATGAATGTGTGTGTGTGTGTGTGTGTGTGTGTGTGTGTGTGTGTAGAGGTGATGAAGTAGCCCATTTAGCAGTTCAGGGTGATGAAGAAGGAACTTAACACAGAGTCAGACCGGGGTAAGAGCTACAAAGTGGTAGAAGGGAAAAGAGAAAGTTGAGCAAAAGCAGAGGACAGAACAGGAGCATTCAAATCCTGTTCCCACAAGGTGGGCCTACTGTGCCAGGTGCTGGCATCCAGAAATGAGTAGGGTCACAACCAAGACAGGAAAAGTCAATGAATACAGTACCAACCACAGGTCACACTGAGAGGGATGCTCATGCATGGACCTGTTGGCCTGGCTTGGGTACACCTTTGGCACAAAAGGACACCTCGTCTTGATGGATCATCACCCCAGCAGCACATAACGATTGCTATGTAGTCTCTCCCACAAAATAGGGGTGCCGTTCCCCCAAGAACCGAGGAGACATACTAGCCGGAGACATGCCCACCATCCATTAGAGATGGGAAGGATTGCCGACAACCGGGCAGGACATCATTCCAGCAGCAGCAGTGGGAGGAGTAAAGACACAGAGATGGGAAATCCCGGGTGACAGGAAGGGAATCATAAGCAGATCAGCCTGGCAGGAGCCAGATGGAGACGGAGCCTGAATAATATAGGCCCGGGCTCTGCGAAACCACCCCAGGGCCACCCGAGCAAGTTTAGAGGTTATTTCCTGTACAGAGGGGAGCCACTAACGGTAGCTGGTGAGCACCGGTCCTCGGTTATTTATATAGATCTTTGCAGGGAGGAGGAACCCGTGACAGGAAGATCGGTTAGGAGGCCATCGCAATGTTCAAGGGAGATGTAATGAAGAGTTAAGACAAGATAGCGGCGACAGGAGATGCCGCCGAAAATAAATTGCTTTTCGACAGAGAAATGTAAAATGGTGTCTTCTCCATGAAGCCACTCCTCCGTGGCCTAAATTTAGTGCCGTCGCCGCCAGCCACCGAGGCTCTGCCTGGCAATGGGAATGAATGGCTCTCCTAAAACCGCGTGACAGGGCCTGGATGCCCACAGCTTCGGAAATATATAGGTAAATAAATATCCCACGCCTCCTCACAGAGACCTCCCGTGGTCGGATAAATCAAAAAGTCGCCGCCAGACGAGAAATGAAAACAAAAAATATTAGAGACAGGCCAGGAAGGACCGGCGTGCAAGGGACAAGTGAAATAACCAGGAGGGTTTCGCACTCTGAGGATGACGGATCTGGAGCTGCCCACGGACAGAGAGATGGATGGTGAGAGGCAGAGCAGCCGCAGAAAGGGGAACTCAGTGAGGCCTGTTTCATGTAGCGGTTCAGGAACTCCATGTTCATCTACCACAGTGGTTCTCAACCTTCCTAATGCCGCGACCCTTTAAGACAGCTCCTCATGTGGTGGTGACCCCCAACCATAAAATTATTTTTGTTGCTACTTCATAACTGTAATTTTGCAACCATTATGAATCGTATCTGTGTTTTCCAATGGTCTCAGGCGACCCCTGTGAAAGTGTTGTTCGACCCCCCCAAAGGGGTCGCCACCCACAGGTTGAGAACCGCTGATCTAAGCAGAGTGGTGTGCCTCGCTATTCTCAAGAAACGAATTTCATTTAACACTCCCCCTGGCTTGACTGCCTTGCTGTCGGAATGGCTACCTCCCAGCCAGTCCTCACCCCTCTCTCCCATACCAGCTTCCAACCCAGCAGCCAGAGAGCCTGGTACCCTCGTTCCCAACACCCTGCCATGCTGAGTGGCCCTATGACCCAGTCTCAGGGGCTGTGAGGGGCAAGCCGCTGAGGGTTGTGGGAAGATGTTTCCTTCTCTATAAAATGGAGGAGCTCTGCTTTCTGCCCTGAGATACACTCTGCGAGGGTCTGACACCTGGACTGTGGAAGCCACTTTGCAACCATAAGCGAATGCAGGAGAATCAGAGACGCTGATTCAGGCCCCTCTACCATGTGGCTGCCCAATCATCACAGAGCAGTGGTTCTCAACCTTCCTGAGACCGCGACCCTTGCATACAGTTCCTCATGTGGTGGTGACCCCCAACCATGAAATGTTGCTACTGTGATGCATCGTGATGTAAATATCTGCATTTTCTGATGGTCTTAGGCGACCCCTGTGAAAGGGTCGTTTGACCCCCAAAGGGGTCGCGACTCACAGGTTGAGAACCGCTGTCATAGAGCCACTTGCTTCCTTGTTCAATGAACAGTGTCCATTCTTTAGGGTGAAGCCGCTACTGGGTGGGCTTCCTTTTACTCACAGATGCATGTGTCCTGAACTGATGCAGTTCCACCTGAAAGGTATAACACATGTGTTGCCTGTATCATCAGTACTTGGATCTGAGCTTGTTCTAGCCACCACCCAATGAGCTAGTACATTGTACCCAGGCAGGGAAGGATCTGGATTGACTGGGTTCTTCTGCACCATCACCTACTGGAGGGAAAAAGAGGACAATGGATGAACTGATGAATAATGATGACAAGAAGTCATTGTTTCAACATTTCAGTCAGTATCATTCTCTCTCCCTAATTTCCAAATAGTGCACCACGGCTCTGTTTTAATGAAATGGATGTGAACTTTTATTTATTTATTTATTTTTATTTTATTGATTGTTTATAGAGAGGAAAGGAGAGAGAGAGAGTCAGAAACATCGGTGAGAGAGAAACATCCATCAGCTGCCCCCTGCACTGGGGATGCTCCCGCAACCAAGGTACATGCCCCTGACTGGAATCGAACCTGGGACCCTTCAGTCCGCAGGCCGATGCTCTGTCCACTGAGTCAAACCAGTTTCGGCCAGATGTGAACTTTTTGATCATACATTTCCATGGTGAGTTACTTATCGGTTGACAACTTTTCTATTTGCTAATGTGCGATAAGCAATCTGCTTCAGGAATTAGTATGTTCTTTGCTTTTCTTTTGTTTTATTCCCGAAATGAAGTTACTCAGAGCAGGCATGACAAAGATGTTTTGATTTTAAATAATGAGACTCTCTAGTTACAATTAAGTTTTGGAAAGAGAAGGTTTTTAATTTACACCAATCTCTATGGTGCTACATTCTTCTGAGTTGTTTCAGGTCACGTCACTAGCAGGTTGTCTGAGACCACAGACTCCATCACTGAAAAATGTTAAACCAGGCATCGGGATGGATGAACCTTGCTCAGTAAGATGTGGGTGTGCAGCTCAAGTGTGAACTTAGTTTCAGTTCCATTGATCTGTCATCTTACGGGTCAATATATACGATTTCAGCTCCTGGCTCATTCAGAAGTGAACAAGATGAGCTTCAGAAATTGTCCCAAAACAAGTGTCCAATTTGTTGGGAACATAATATTAAAAAATATATATGTGGCTCACAGAATGTTCTCTGGGTAAGCCAACATTAGGCCAGAACTCTCAGAAAGGTTACCATGAAGTACTGATGTTCACAGGCAATCTGCTTGAGAAAGAGCCTGCTCTCATGTGTTTAATTTCAATCAAAGCTTTAATTTTAGAAGAGAGAATTTAATTACTCATTTTATAATGATTAAGATCTGGCATCTTTAAAAACAGGACTGTTTGTAATGCATGTTGCTTCAAGCCAATGAGCTTGTGAAACAAAAAAACTCATGATCATTTAGCTGAAACTGAAGACTGCACTGTTTTCCTTATGTAAATTTAGAAGATTCTGATTTTTTTCCATGAAACTTATTAAATACACATACACCATATACTCTTCACACACACTTCACTTTAACAACAACAGACCTCTATTACATTTGAAACTGAAATTAATTTAGAAATTATCAAAATTAAATTGCTGTGGGCGGAAATATAAAATAGAATATATAGAATATATCATCCTTTTTAAAAAGCCAAGGACACTTATAGCATAGTCTCCCAATATTACAAATAAACATTTTTGTAAAATTTTCCAGTTCTCAGATTTGAAGTGTAATTTCTGGAGATTGCAGATGATTATATATGGGTCCTAGAGGCAGACCTTTGATGGGCTAATTCCTATAATCCATCATTTTTCTTTTCTTCCCATCTGTGTCATGAATCATTTTTACACTTGATTGTGCAGAACTTCTGAAGCTAAATTTCAGAAAATGTATACTTTTGTGGCCATCTGCTATACCTCATGATCATGTATACTAATATTACCTTCTCAAGGCACTCAGAATTCTTTTAACAAAATTTGACATTTTCATTATGGCTATCTTTCATATTTATCAGTTCTTCACTGAGATGTTTTAAAAAAGTAGAAGTGCATTTCAAGTTTCCATCCTTACAGAGATGGATTGCATGGTTCTTCTAGGATAATCTTGATGGTTTTTCTTGCAGAGGAGTATTTGGAAATAGAGGTGAAAGCATTCAAAAACAACTGTGCAATTACAGAATTGGTTTCATGATCTTTTAGATAAAAATCAATAATGTGGTATTTTAAGTTAATAAGCACATATTGATATAAGGGCATAAAATGTGAGATCCAAGTATCCAATCGGTAAATTTTAAAAATAGAAGCGATAGTTGTAGAGATATGTAACCAGTAACTAAGCATATGGGTGTTTCTAATATACTTATTACTTGAAACATATTCCTCACAGTTTGTAATATAGTGCTCCATTTATTGGAGATCTAGAGACATGAGGTCAAGTTGCTGTCTTGTACCATTGAAACAATAAAATAAAATGCTGTATAATAAAAGGCTAATAGCCAAATGGACCAAATGGCGGAACGATTGGTTGCTATGACGTGCACTGACCACCAGGAGGAAGATGCTGAATGCAGGAGCTGCCCCCTAGTGGTCAGTGTGCTCCCATAAGGGGGCACTGTTCAGCCAGAAGTCAGGTTCATGGCTGGAGAGCACAGAGGCAGTGGTGGGAGCCTCTCCCACTTCTATGGCAGCGCTAAGGATGTCTGACTGCTGGCTTAGGTCTGCTCCCCATCAGTCAAACACCTGGCAAGGGCTCCCAGACTGCAAGAGGGCACAGGCTGGGCTGATAGACCCCTCTCTCTCTATGAGTGCACATATTTCATGCACCAGGCCTCTAGTTGATTATAAAACATCTTGCAAAAAGTCCATCAACTCTTGAAGGTATTTTAATATTAGATTGAAAGGTACTTGTTCCTCCCCACACTCCTTCCCCTGGTTTTCTCCTTTCCCCGGGGATGTCCTCAGAGGGCTGTGTGGACCAGGAATGATCTCCTCCAGAGGCCCCGTGACAGCTTGGATAGTTTGACTGAAACTCAGCAACATTCAGTGCATTTCCAGTGACATACTGCATAGGCAAAAACGTTACAAAGACTTGTTTGTTTGTTTGTTTGTTTTGTTTTTGTAAATCCACACCTGAGGATATTTTCCATTGATCTTTTTAGAGAGAGTGGGAGAGAGAGTGAAAAACAGAGAGAAACATCCATGTGAGACAAAAACATTGATTAGTTGCTTCCTGCAGGTACCCTGACTAGGGGCTGGGCTGGGAGGAAGTACATGCCCTTGGCTGGAATTGAACCCAGGATCCTTTGGTCTGCAGACTGATGATCTATACACTAGCAAAACCGGCTAGAGTGTCAAAGGCGTTTTTTTATTATTGATTTGAGACTCAGAGAGACACGCACAGAGAAACATTGATTTCTTGTTCCACTTATTTATGCAGTCCATTGGTTGCTTCTTATTTTTGATTGTTGATCTGCTAAAAATAACCTTGCAAAAATGTTTAAATGATTAAACTTATGTTTCCATATGCCATTAGTCATACTGTCAATGCCAGAAATTAGATTCCAATGCTTGAAAGTAGTTGGGAGATAAAGAAAACAACCTTTAAAACCCAATAGAGTAATTAGAGTTTTATGTAAAATTTTCCTGGATTTAAAAAAATGGTGTTGCCTTTATTTTATAAATTATTAGTTAATGCCGAAACCGGTTTGGCTCAGTGGATAGAGCATCAGCCTGCAGACTGAAGAGTCCAGGGTTCGATTCCAGTCAAGGGCATGCATCTTGGTTGCAGGCGCATCCCTAGTGGGGGACGTGCAGGAGGCAGCTGATCGATGTCTCTTTATCATCAATGTTTCTAACTCTCTATCTCTCACCCTTCCTCTCTGTAAAAAATCAATAAAATATAAAAAATAAAAAATTATTAGTTAATAAATATAAACATCAATTAAACAACAAATTCATTAGCATTTTTATGTTGATATAGTAATTTATGTTATTTTGTAAGCTGTTAGTCAATAAATATATTTTTAAAAGAACTTTGCATCATTTACATTTATTTTAAATGTTCATATTGGTTTTTAGAGAGAGAGAAGAAATAAAGGGGATGAGGGGGAGAGAGAGAAAGAGAGAGAAGAAGAGAGAGAGAAACATTGATGTGAGAGAGAAACATTAATTGATTGCCTCCCATAGGTACCCTGAATAGTGACTGAACCCACAACCTGGCCATGTATCTTGACCGGGAATAGAACCTGCAACCATTCAGTGCACAGGATGATGCTCAATCAAAGGAGCCATACTGACCAGGGCTCATTTACATTTGTAATAAAAAGAAAATAGTGTATAAGTGTAAGATATGTTCCTCTTTCCTTAATATAATTTTTTGGTAAAGTAACACATTTCATGGATAAAATTATAAAGCCAATCAGCAATTTTAAATGAATGACTCAGTATGTGTTCAGACTTCTTAGCAGTGAGAGGCTCTTAGGAATGAAAGGACAAGGTCAAGATCAACTTTGTTGGGAGCCACCCCTATGGTTCCCAGGAGAACAGAGAAACGTCTGCCTGGGACTATAGACCCCAGTCCCCAGGACAGGAAAGTGGCTGCGGATGTTCATGATAATTACCCCTAATGCCCTTCACGTTTATAAAAAGAGTTTTGTACATGAGAATTAAGAAGTCAGCCAAAACCGGTTTGGCTCAATAGATAGAGCATCAGTCTGCGGAATGGAAGGTCCTAGGTTCGATTCCAGTCAAGGGCATGTATCTTGGTTGCAGGAGCATCCCCCGTGGGGGACATGCAGGAGGCGGCTGATCGATGTCTCTCTCCCATCAATGTTCCTAACTCTCTGTCTCTCTCCCTTCCTCTCTGTAAAAAATCAACAAAATATATTTAAAAAAAGAAAAAAAAAGTCAATAAATGTATCATCATATGTATAGGTTACGATTTTTCATGATCCAAAGATAGTGCAGGCTGACCTGGAAAGAAGTGATCTTTTAATTGTAATAATCTATTGAAGCTACTATAAGATTGTTTCCAGTTTGAAGGGAAAGACATTTCATGCCAAATCCCATGAACAGAGGTCTCCTTGGGTCAGATTATATCTGACAAAGCACCCCACAGCCTTCTTCCTGTCTCCGAATTTCTCACAAAAACAAGCTTCACAGCAGCGCCAAAGCATGAACCAGGGGACCCGACGGCTATGAACACCAACTGGAAAGATCAGCGAGAAAAAAGCCTGGCAGACCTTCTTGTGCTCAACTTCTCACCCCCGAGGGGTCTCCCCCCACCCAATCTCCGCATCACTCTGCAGTGCCAGCACCCAGGGAAGGCGAAGGAGGTGCCAGCCCAGCAGCCTCCGCGACAGATGGCACAGGAGGGGAGCAACAGGCCTTCGGGAAGATGCTCGCACAGGAGGACTTTCACTAAGAGCTGAAGAAAATACCGTTTTCTAAGGCAGAAGAAAATGAAAACTGCAATCTGTCTCTTTTTCCTCTGAATTGGCACCGACTCACTCTGACTTCACTGTTTTCTTGTCCTCACAGTGTCGGTTCATCTTCAGTGTGTGTGGCAGAGAGAGCTTCCTGAGTTTTCCCTCATCCAATATAGCAGCTAGCATTAAGCAGTCTAAAGTTTTTGTCCTGTCACAGAAAGGGTCACTGCGGAATACCTGGGGGAGTCATCTGTGTGCAAATTGAGGAAGACTCTAGGCTACTCTGGCTCTCTAGTATTTCCTCTACACCAGCGGTTCTCAACCTGTGCGTTGCGACCCCTTTGGGGGTTGGACGACCCTTTCACAGGGGTCATTTAAGACTATTGGAAAACACCTATTTCCCATGGTCTTAGGAACCAAGACACTCGGTGTAGCAAAGTGTAGCAATGTAGTTTACTGTTGTCAGATGAAGACTGTGACCCATGCTACCCCACGATTCAAGACAAAATTTCCTTTATTTGTAATTAGAAATAAATATTTCACAATATATAATTACATATTGTTTTTGTGATTAATCCCTATGCTTTAATTATGTTCAATTTGTAACAATGAAAATACATCCTGCATATCAGATATTTAGATTACAGTTCATAACAGTAGCAAAATTACAGTGATGAAGTAGCAACGGAAATAATTTTATGGTTGGGGGTCACCACCCCATGAGGAGCTGTCTTAAAGGGTCGCGGCATTAGGAAGGTTGAGAACCACTGCTCTACACATTCGCATTAGCTCGAAAAAATTGGGCATCTCGTGTGTGCAGAGCACTTACTCTCCATGGGACACTGCATGCTTGCAGAGTGTCCGTGTGCTGGGGCATTGGTCTGTGGTGATGACTTTGCCAGCTCCAGGTTGTGGGCTGGAGATGAAGACTCTACTGTCCTCCGTGCAGCCTGAGGGGCGGGGCTCCTTCTCCATTTCCTGAGGTGAAGTGAGCGCCGCTGCCTGCACTGCACTGTGCACTGGGTGCAGCCTGCAGTCTCCATGATTCATATCCAGGGTCTCAGGCTTCTGGATCATTCTGATCTACATCACGCCGTCTCCAGTTTGTAGGTGGCAGATGACGGGGCTTCTCAGCCTCCATAATTGCACATTTATATCTATAACTCTATATCAAGAGAGAGAAAGAGAGATTTATATAAAGAATTGGCTCATGCTTCCCTGGCCCAGTACAGGCACAAAAAGGAATCAGCTGATGACTGCTCTTCTACCTCCACGCACTTTCCCTTACCCAAAAATTCAACAGATAAGTAATTTTTTTTAAAAAAAGAGAGTCAACCAATTCTATCCCTTCCTCTCTCTAAAATCCTATCTAATAAAAGAGTAATATGCAAATTGACTATCACTCAAGACACAAGATGGCTGTCCCCATGTGGTCAAAGATGGCTGCCTGCATGTAGACACAAGATGGCTACCAGAAGATGGCTTACAGGGGAGGGCAGCTGTGGGCAGTTAGGAGTGACCAGGCCAGCAGAAGAGGGCAGTTATGGGTGATCAAGCAAGCAGGGAGGGCAATTAGGGGTGAGTGGGCTGGCAGAGGAGGGCAGATGGGGGAGACCAGATCATCAGGGGAAGGTAGTTCCGGGGGACAGGGAGAGTAGTTGTGGGGAACCAGGCCTGCAGGGGAGGGCAGTTGGGAAAAACCAGGCCTGGGGAGGAGCAGGCCTGCAGGGGAGGGCAGTTGTTATCAATCAGGCCAGCAGGGAGGGCAGTTAGGGGGGACAGGCCTGCAGGGGAGGGCAGTTAGGGGCAATCAGGCAGAGGCAGGTGAGCAGTTGGGAGCAGCAGTTCTGGATTGTAAGAGGAATGTCCAACTGCCCGTTTAGTAGGATTGGGCCTAAAAGGATGGTCAGACATTCCTCAAGGGATCCCAAATTGGAGAGGATACAGGCTGGACTATATCCCCTCACCACCACTACCACCATGCACAAATTTTGTGCACCGGGCCTCTAGTCAATAAATACAAATTTAGAAAGAAAAAAAAAGAAAGAAAGAACTGGATCATGCAATACAATATATAGATACTAGTTATATTTCTCTAGAGAACCCTGACTAAGGCAAGGTATTACTGATAATTTTGCACCAATCAACAGGGAGGTACCTATTGATACGCTCTTTAAGGCTGAATGTTGGCATATTTTAAAACGTTTCCCTCACTGAGGAATACCTGGAATAGAATTGCCTATACCTTATGCCAGGATTCTTCCCGCAAAGCTTCCAGACCTGAGGACACAGCACAGTGTTCCCTGGAACAGCTGAAGCTGCTGCAAATGAAGAGCTGCCGGCATTAACATTTCTTTCTTCTGATAATGTGAATGGCTGTTCACGTTCTGAAAATTCCACTCCAAGCTTAAAAACAGTATATTTTTCTATTCAGATATAAAATCCAGTTCCAAAAAGTAACATATATTTTGTGCAAAATATTTTATACCATTGGCAAAATTTTGATCACATTAAACCTTTATTCTAAATTATGCATTAAGAAAAAATGGTTAGTTCCTTCTTTTCTCAAAAAAAAAAAAACACACACACATTGTTTCTGGAAGATGGACTTCTCAGAGTGAAACTATGGAAATTTGCAGATATCCTGTTATAACCAGTATCATGAAATCAAAGACCAGAACTTTTTAAAACTTATTTTTTTTCCTTCTGTGATGCAAATATTTAATGAAGTTCTCATCTTACTATTTTAAGATAGAGAACTTAGACTCTTTTCATTTTATATATTGTCCAGGTTCTTTAAAGTACCCAAATTTAGAGAAGGAAGTTGGTTAGAATCTTAAGATTTATAATTTAAAACATTTACTGAGATTATATTTTTGAACTAAATATATGCAGTCCTTAGTGGTAGAATAAAGATGTATTTCTACTTTTCTGTATATTTTTAACATATCAATTATTATTTACATTTTAGCTTTATATTTAAAAATATCTATTTATATTTTGTTAATGTGAATACATTTAGAAGATGCTGATATCAATTTTTTTTAAAGCAACAAAATTTTACTTGGGAATTTTCTGATCCCTTAAATATCACATTATGTAAGCACTAAGCCAGGTATACAAAATTCACATATGGTGGGGGGAGGGGATACTCAGCCTGGCCTGCACACTCTCCAATCCAGGACCCCTCTAAGGATGTTTGACTTCCTTCTTGAAATCTAGTACAAATAGCTCCTAACTGCTCACCTGCCTGCTGTCCTGATTGCCCCTAACTGCCCTCTCCTTCTGGCCTGTTCACCCCTAACCACCGCTGCCTTGGCCCCCACTACCATGGCTTTGTGAGGAAGAACATTTGGATGGATGTCCGGAAGACATCTGGTTAATTAGCATATTACCCTTTTATTAGTATAGATCACTCGATTACATTTGGCTTGTTTCACATTGCTGGTAATTTGTGGGTAGAGCCAGGTTGCTGCTAACTATCTTACAAGGCATAGAAATATCTTACAAACAAAGAATTGTCCAATCTTCATGCCAATAGTGCCCTGGTTAAGAAAACATAACCAATGGACAAGGTTGGGGGAAGGGGAGGACATGTGAGAGTATGTACTGGAAGGTGGAGGTGGGAGGGGAGAGGTCAAGGAAGAAAAAGAAGACATATGTAATATTTTAAACTATAAATAATTTAAATTTAAAAAATTATCATATAAAAATAAATATGTTGACTGTACCATCTATTTATAAACTCACAGACTTTTTCGGAAATATGGCTTGTTGGCAGTATAGCAAATCTTCATTTGGGTATCCTAAGAAGAAAAGTGATGCAGAAAAGACACATAAGCTAAGCAAATATGAGGAAAACAATATAGAGAAGTTTTAAAAAGCTGGATTCATCTCTAGAAGGTTTGGCTCAGTAGATAGAACATTGGCCTGTGGACTGAAGGGTCCCAGGTTCAATTTCGGATAAAGGCACATGACCAGGTTGTGGGCTCTATCCTTAGTAGGGGGTATGAAGGAGGCAGCTGATCAGTGATTCTCATCATTGATGTTTCTCTCCTTTCTCTCTGAAATCAAGACAATATGTATGTATATTAAAAGAACAGCTCCTCTGTAAAAAGTAATCAAGCTTTCAGATTAGATTTAAATTGGCTAATTGAAATTAAGTGAATATTCAAAAAAATTTAATTGTATTGGAAAAAAAGCTGTTCCTAAAGTATTAACTAAAATTTCTATTGGTAGTTCATCTCATGGTAAAATTGCTTAACATGCAATGAACATAAAGCAGTCATATTTTTGCGCAAAAAAATAAAATTTAAAGTTATCAAGATTGCATTAAAAAAATTTACAAAAGTCTCCATTAATCATAAAAGGGGGGATAGTAGGATAATATCATGTAAGGCAAAATATCCGGTAAGTGAATTACATCTAGAAAATTTTTACTTTAGAAAATTAATTTTCATTTGTAATGCTAACAGCAAGACACCATGAAAAACACACATGGTTTGGGAAAATAGTTTGGACAAAAATAAAAAGGACCCCAACTCAATTTTATAGAAAAGACTCCTTTATTAACTCTTGGTCAAGAATATGTTTATATACTTTCAAAAAACAACTCCAAGACCAAGTGGACTCCTGCAACAGAGAGGAACTGACATGTCTGCTCCACCACGAAGACAAGAGGAGAAACAGTCCAGAGATGGAAGACGCTGACAACACCTTGCTAGCAGTCAGGAGCTGTGTGTCACTACAGGATACCTAGGACCAAACTAGAGAGGGTCGGACCGGCATTGCCACCATTTGTCCACCATCCAGACCCCATTGCTGATGTGTACACAAAAGGAACTGTTTGACATTGAAACTGGGACTCAGAACTATTGGATATTGAAACTGGGACTCAAACATTTTTTTGTTCT
The DNA here is from genome assembly GCA_004026805.1 of Lasiurus borealis. NCBI lineage: Eukaryota > Metazoa > Chordata > Mammalia > Chiroptera > Vespertilionidae > Lasiurus > Lasiurus borealis. The sequence continues at coordinate 75,707 of PVJN01006359.1, forward strand.
TATAGGTGTATTTCTAGCCTGCAGAGAGAAGATGCTTTTAAAGAAAAGAATCAGGGGGAGGGGGAGAACAGGTACAGAGGCAAAGAAGCAATGAACAGACTGTGTCATACTATAGCGGGAAGGCAG